>JAHLJT010000631.1:92416049-92700608 GCA_031308135.1 Acheta domesticus | reverse complement strand
GTGGAAGCGGCTGCAGGGGTGGGTAAGGAGGCGGTGGAGGAACCGGCGCGGGTGGAGGCGAGCCCGATGGCGAGTCTTAGGTGGTTGGGGGCAGGGGGGCTGACTGGGACGAGAATGGAGCCGTGGGTGGAAGCGGCGGTGGAGGAACCGGTGAGGGGGCAAGCCCCTGGCGAGGCGTGGGCGGAGGGGGAGAGGCGGAAGTGGGGGAGGCGCAGGCGGAAGAGAGGATGGAGACGGGTGTGGGGCGGTGGAGCAGCAGACGCGGGTGAAGGCAAGTCCTTGGGTGAGGCGTGGGCGGCTGGGGGCAGGGGTGGACGTGGGGTAGGAACAGGCGGAAGTAAGGATGGAGGTGGATGAGGACGCGGTGGATGCAAGGCCCTGGCAAAGCGTGAGTGGCTGGGGCAGGGGCGGAAGTGCAGGATTCGCGGACGGAAGTGCGGGAGTCGCAGGCGGAAGTGAGGATGGAGGCGGGTGTGGAGGCGGTGGAGCTGCAGGCGTGGGTGGAGGCAAGCCCGCTGGCGAGCCATGGGCGGATGGGGGCAGGGACATAGGCCGTGGCACGGGCAACAGAGGGGGGGGGCAGCGAGCGCGGCGCAACGGGCTGGACTCGCGCGAGGCCCGCGCACGAGTAAAGCGTTTACCTGCGCTAATCCGTCGCGTCGCGCTGGCGGTGCCCGCCCCGCCCCCTGCGCCGCCCGGCCGGCGCCGTGTTTGTTCGCTTAATTGTCTTTGTCCGCGCGTGTGTACGCGAGCGCGGCCCCCGCGTTTTATGCCGTCGTTAAGGGCGGCCCATCCCCGCCCCCGCAGGCCGGACAATGGGCCCGCTGGCTCGCGACCCCCGCCCCTCCCCCACTTCCAGCGCTGCTGCAGCAGCAAGTCGCGCCGGGTCCACGGGCGCTCCGACTCGGAGAATGAAGTCCGACACGCCGATGGAGTCACCGTTTTCGTTTTTCAATGTTCCAGCTGACAACAAAAACAGGTAGTATTGAAAATGAATAAGATGTTGAGCTTACCTTTTTACTTTGCAGTATTAAACGTTCCGCTGATAAGTAATAGAGAGAACTAAGTAAGTTATTGCCATAATTTCATCAATCTACTAAGGATCTTTGAATTGAATTAATACGCACGGAAAAATATAAGCAATTCATTTAGTAGAACTATAAGTTTGATATAACGCATGTTGACATGAACTTCTGATTTTTTTTAAACTCTCTTTTGAAAATGAACCTTTAAAAAAAATTAAGCGAAGTACCTAAGAAGAATGTCATTTTACGTATGAGAAACGAAAATATCTATTTACTTTCAGTCTTTAGTAATCCTCCATTACATTCTCTACCACAAAATATATCTAGACACGAGTAGTTACTTCATCAAAATTTCTTTCACAGAAAAAATATTTATAAGATTCATGACTAATTATCATATTCTTTTGAAAGAACTCTTGATAGGAGATGGGTTTGTTGTGAATTTCCCCCCTCATCGACACAAAACTATTGTATTTGGACGAAAAGGGAATACAAATGAATAAAATCAACGAGACCATTAAGAAGCTTTTGATTTGAAGAATGATTTCAACTTCAAAGTTTAGCATCACTAAAGCAACCTTGAAAATCTTTATAAATGAAATAGAAAAGGCTCACTTACAGATGATTATTTAATGTTTTACGAAGATGTGTAATGTACTGTGTACTTATATACTTCTTTGAAGGCGCACTTGCTATTATCATTCTCTAATGTTTACATTAAGCACTGTAGGAACTTTTACCTCATTTCCACCATGTGTGTTCAGAAAGTCAAATAACATTATTATTATTATTATTATTATTATTATTATTATTATTACATAATGTCGAAGTTCCTCGCAAAGCAGAGTATCCTCCCAAAATCAGTTTTACCAATTAGGAAGATAATTTCATTTCATTAAATTTAACACTATAATTGAGTTATTAATTGTTCAGATATTATGTTGCAATCGTTCATCGTATTTCGCCTATCATCTTTCAATGTACGTTTGTATTGTACTACAAAACTATGAAATTTTATTAGAAATTAATTTTTAAAATTTGGTATGTAAATTTTCCAAAAAAATACTCCTAATCAAAATATTGTATAACCAATGCCCCAAATTTAATCATAGGTTACTAGAATATGCAATAAAAATTGCTGTTTCACAAACAAAGTAATTCTAATAATTCTTTTGGCAGTTTTGTTACCAACATCGAACGCGAAAAATATATTTACGTCAACATCCGCAAAACGCAAATTAAATACATTCAATTGAATGTTCTGTATTTACTAAATCAGATGTTTTTCACTTTCATAACTTCACTCAGAATATCATGCTCTATTTTACAACAGTCTTTGTGGTTGAAATTCATTTCATAGAGACTAATTTTCTTTTTAGTATGTCGTTACGATCTTCGCTCTACCACAAAGCTCATGCTGAAAACTCGAAATGCTAAAAAAGGTCTCAATTGTTAAGCACAGTTCTCTGTTTTGAACAATTTGGTTTAAAGGGACACGATTCAAAGAATGTAAATGAGAAAGAATTTATAATTCCCTCGGAGAATTGTTTGAGATCCTGTTATTAATTTAGAAGTGAATACCAATGGGCAAATTATATATAGCACGTCTCATTTAGTACGTTCTACTAGTAGAAAGACAACGAAACATGGTTGGGGAAAATCACCATACGCAGACGTAAGTCGGTACCGGATCTCGCCTCCAGCGGAGGAAGATCACCGCCACCTCCCGCGATTGAAAAATGTATTACACTTACGGGACTAATGACCTTAGCAGTTGGCGGGCCAAGCATCAATAAATAATCAATCAACTGTAATATTCTTTTATATTTATTACTTTAATTAATGTTTACTTTTTTTTTTAAATTTTGCTTTGCACAATATTTTTGTGTGGGAGCAGACATACGTTTGAATTGAATTGACAATTCCTTCCCTATTACCTACCATTATTGTTAAAGGCCGAGAGCTCTTAATAATGTTTGTTCCTAACCTGAACTCAAGATACTCTCGATTCAAAATGTTTTTCTCTCAAGTTATTAGTTTAATTATTGGTGATATATTCATTTTATTGGATAATTTCTTTGCTTTAGTAGAGGAAATGGAAATAAAATATGGGCAATAACTATTAATTCACTTCTCCAAAAGACAGGTATGATCCAGGTACCGAATGACGAACCTCTGCATCGGATATATTTGTACACTTATTTTTGAATTATGCTGCAGTGGTTCTGAACACAGTGACTTCTAACTCTCGAGTTACCTTGATCGTGACTTTGACGTGCGTGCTTTAGAGCCTACACATAAAGGTTCAAATTGTAAAGATTCCCCAAACTGTTCCCTACGCAAACCTGATGGCGAGGTCATCAAACACATGTTTTGCAATGCTCACTTTCCGATTCTCAACGACGGATCGTCATTGAGATGATTGACGAATTGAACCAACGAGCATTGTTCCTTGTAAGCTGGCCTCTAAAACTATGGAGAACGGTGTTTTTTTACAATTAGTGTTACTGGAATTTAGACGGGTGGAGAAAGAAAGGAGGGAAATATTTCGATGTCACTCTACTACTACCAAGATAGTGGAATAGGTATGTCAAGGGACCGAATCACTCTTCCTTTCCCCGTTAGGTAATGCAGTAAGTAGTTTCGCGGGGAGCATTGAGAAGTGAGGGGTGGTTTCAGTTAGTAAAATTCTCACTGTTGATCGTAGGAACTATCCAGAGTCGTTTAAATGATGGCGGCAAAACCGTCGAAAGCCGTTAACCGAACCGAAAACCATTAATATTCACTTCGGAATTTTTTACTGTTTTGTTTATAGAACTAGTATATTTAAACCTCCTTACCCGTATTTAACCTTTGGATGTTGGTGCAATTTGGTACAGATTTCAGGTAACTACCCTGGGGCTTGTGTAATTTGCACTGGAATCCTACACATTGAAAAGAAGCATTAAATAGTCAAAATTACAATAACTAAATACGTCTTGATTTTTGGTTAGCAAACATTGCTGTGATTCGTCGAAGATCTGTGCTATAATAAAATTATTATTATAAAGATATCTCATATGATAAAGGTATCTCAAATCTTTAATATCCACATTATCATCAATTTATTATTAATATTGTATTTGTGAGTGTGTGTGCTTCAAATAACTTCAAATGAAGTTTTTCGGAAATTCAAAAATTTTTCTGTGAAAAAGAGCTTCAAATTTTACGTTTTTAGTAGCGCTTAAACGTCATATTTTTTAAAACGGGTCCAAAATTGTTCAAAGAAAATTGACATTTAGGACGAAGTTTTACTGTTATTTAATATTTTAAAATTAATGTTTCCGTTCTATCATTACGAAACCGAAAAATTAAGAAAATGTCAAAAAAAATGTATTTTGGGCGGCGATAGATGGCAGCTGGTACGAGTATGTGGCAATTCCGAATAGCTAGCCCAGACCCAAGGAATCAGAAAACTAATACCCGTATTAATACCCGTACTAACACAAGTCTGTGCCATTCTGTAGCACCACTAGTTCGTTATCATGGCCCAGCAACGATATTTTTTGTGCCGAAAATTCAACATTTTATGGCGCAGCATTACATAACTTTCGCTATACATTACTCCGTATCACTATATATTACTCCGTATATACGTACGTGTACGGGAAAATGAAAATGAGAATTCAGATTCATTAAATATTTTGATTATTAATTAAAATGTAACTTTTGTAACCTCGTTAAAAACTAGTGGTTCCCAAAAATGCACAGACTTTCTCGTACTAGTTAGTTTCCTTTTCTTTTGAAGCGAAACTACTTTTTCGTTATCGCAGCACCCTCTTCCCCTTTCACAACTTTGCATTGTTACCAGTCACTATTTGTTATTCTCATGTGTTACTGTAGCAATGTATCTCTGAACCAGCTATCAAAAATTTTAGCCATCAAAATTTCCGCATGTGAATCACACGTTAAATGAAAGTCATCCAATTACTCTGGATTGTAGAAGGACTGATTTAGTTTCTTCAATGTTTCCATTCGACTATACCTTCAATGTGAACATGATAATAATATTTGTTCTTTACATGTCCATAGTGTATTTTATCGCTCTATTTCTTCTGGTTGCATACAATGATGATATTGAAAAACTTCGAAAAGTTGTTCTTCCTCCTCGTTCTGAATCAGACATGAAAGAAGCTTTGATTCCAGCAGAATTGAGTGGAGCAGCTGGCGAAAATGAGTTCTTGTATCAACAATCAGCTCTCTCATATTCGTGATGCCTGGCTTATGCGTGAAGTAAGTAAACATGTAACATCGTAACATTCCAATAAAAATCATTATACACATTAGCTTCAGATTTGATATTACATGAAAATATATGCACAACTAATTATGAAAATATATCAATCATTTCGATAGGAAGAGTCACAACTCTCAGATTATACTCGTATAAATAGTATATCTGAAAACCAAATATGGAACTATACATAATACTCGACATGTACTTGTATATGGAAAACTACAAAAATATTTCGAAAAAAATTATCCGTTCAATGTACTACATAGAAATAACCAAACCTATCAAAAGTCATACCAAAAGTATTAGTGTAATAATTGGAGATTTCCCATCATCAAAGTATCCGAACTTTCAATAGATACTGATATAATCACGGGATCCGTGACTGTGGCCCAAGCAGGATCCGCGTCCAAGGTGGTATCCGAACCCGCAACCTTCGGGCATTAAGAATGTATCCCGATTCCTTTGTTTCGCTCAGACTACCGACATTTCGAAATTTAACAAAATAAAGATTTAATTTTACCTCAAGGAATCACTTTCAAATTGACACAAAATCTAAGATGAATTTTGTTTTAATTTTATCGTGTCTATAGTTAAGGCTTGGTCAGAAAGCAAATTGACAAATAAAATGTTTCCTAGCCTATTCATTATCTCGTGAACATTCGCAACATTCGCACGAATTCATCATTCGTCAGCATATGCAGAAATAACATTTTAACGACGAAATAAAATGTATTTAGTGAATAATCTGTGACAAGTAGACACCATAGATTTGAAATAGTCATATTTCTGAAGACAAAAATCAACTTACATCTTATTACACCTTTTTTTAAGAGTGCCTGAAGGTGAAGATATTCCTATTTAAATGGAAAACGTCTAAACTAATATTCTAGAACTTTCAAGAACGCCCTGAGATATTTTATTCCAAGAATCCTCTTTGCACATCAAAGATATACAACCTTCTTGAAGATACGCAGTCCCACATCTCCACAGGGAAATCTACCTTTCATTTCATCGATATCGTCATCTTACCTTTCTGAAACCAACAGCAGGCAGGTAGGAACAAACATAATACCGAGATACGTTGACTTTTGAAATAGTTAATGCTGTTTTAAGTACTAGAAAATAGATAATCATGAAATCAAAAAGACTAATATAATCCAATCGTTTAGTATACAACACTTACTTTACATTCCTTCTTTATATGCATTGTTATTTCAGAATACGATAAGAACATACTTTTTATTTTAGGAAATAAATATTTAAAACATTTCAAAATAGGGACAATACTAGAAAGATCACAATTTCTTTTTTCTTTGTTTAGACGCACCGACGAAGAGCTTTCTGGCTTCTTCAACGAGTGAAAATGTGTGTGGCGGAATGAGAAAGCAACATTTATGAAATAATGAATAAAAAGATATGTAAAATATAATTCATGGTAATGAATCGTTTTAATACGAATGTCATACAACAATAAATATATATGAATATTTTTTTGGTTAACATGTGAATTATTACATTTATTAACCCGTGTTCCCATTATGAAACCATTATTGTAACGATGCAACAAATTTCTAAATAGTTTAAAATTTACCAGCAACATAGTAATCTTCTAATGTAGAATCGAAATCTGAGGCCGAATACAACAGTAATCTAGAAAATAGGCGAATAAACCAGCGGTTGACTTGTAGAAATATTATTAAAAATACCAATGTTTTAAAAAATAATATCAAGACTTAAAAGAACATTGATGAACGAAAATGCACCCAATGGATATTAAATTGAATTTATCTGCAGTTCATCAAAAATAACTTGATTCCCATATCATGTCAAAATATTAGAAAATCACAACGGACGAATCAAAGTCAATATTAAATTTATTTAGAAAGGCGATTATGAGAGGTAAATGTGTCTACTTTGAAGGGAGTATCTGGTCCCTAGATAATTCAAAATCATTTTTCAGGAACGTTGAAAACAAGTACTTAATGAATACATACAGCGTTTATCATGTTAATCATCTTCTGGGATTGGGTCTTCTAACCCGTACCGTCTCCTCACCACTGACCTCATCTTCACTTAGTCATCCCCAAGAATCATCTTCCTTTCAATTTGTAGTGTTTTATTATCTCAATGTTCTTGAACCTGAAAAACGCTCAATATGTTCCTTCTACCTCAGTTGATATTTATTTCTGGTGTTTAGTATATTTTGTATCTTTAATTCTGCTCTATTAGTTAATAAACTAAATAAGAAACTAATAAGGCATTTAATTACAAAACGAGACTGGAAATTTTTCAAATTGGACCGGCTAACAACAGAACGTTCAACCGAAAAAAAATCTAGTGAATTATAATTTTTATTTAAAAATCATTATTCATCCTAGGAAATATGACAGACTAATGTTGATAGTAGCTGCTGAAGAATAACGCCTAATCAACTATATAAAGTGGAATATATACCTCAGGAGATAAATGCATTTTCCTGGGTGTAATTGAAACCCGTGTACTTCAAACGTACACCTCACGAAAATTATGCATTACTCTCCCTAGGTTTATGATCTACTATTATTATTTTTATACTTCTATATTTTTATACTACTTTTATATTTTATTTTTCCAAAACCACATCACGAATTGTTTGATGAGATTATTGGCTGCAGAAAAATCCTACACTCAGGACAATACTCTTAAATACATTTATTATTTTTATCCCATATTTGTGAATGTTTAACTGAAACAGTCAATTCCAAATCTCTTTTTTCTTGCTTTGATGACTGGTGCTGTAGGAAAATATATGGGAAATATAGTTGACACTTATCTCCTGTGTGAACCAAGCACTAATATAACGACGGTAATGAGTAATTATAATTTTCGATTTATAGCCATAAATAATCACTTTTTGTATCCATCGAACGCACTTTAAACAACACAAGTTTTTATCCATCAAGGTTGGTGGACAAAAGTGACGATCTTACAGTATTATAAGAGTTAGGCAGCACTGAAAGAAACAAAACAAATATTTCCACGTATAATTTTGAAGTGTAATAGTTGAGAATTGTGAATATTGAAATTTAATTATATACGAGGATTATGTACGATGACTTCATATCAATCAGTTAAAAACATTGTTTATTATTTTAATGATAATTTCATGTTTAATATCAAGTAGTTCCAATATAGTACGTTACATCAGTTTCAAGCACAAAGGTCTGAAAATAGTGTAATAAAATAACAAGCAATTATTGCAAAACTGCAAACTTATCAAATATAAAATTGTAGCACTAACAATTATAAAACTATTTGGCACCTCGTGATAACATTTTCAACATACTGAAAAGAACACACAATCGTAATTGTATTTAATATTTAGAGATTTGTTGATTTGATTTTTTACTGATTTGATTTTTACTTAAATCATGTCCTCTACATATCCACTGTATTTATTAAAGATTCAACTTCTTCATAGATTTTCAACTTTAAGATAATTAAATATTAAATTAAATTTTAAAATTTAATATTAATGCATTTATGCAACTGTTGAAATTATTTAAGAAAATATAAAAGGTAAATATAACAATTTTTATAAATTTTATGAACAAATTTAACACGGAAGGAAAGCACGTAACAACTCTAAAAACTAACTGGAAGGTTTTGTAATGTGTCTGTGTTCTTCAATAATCCACTATATCTCACTGTGTGCGGAGTTTGATTCTCATATTTCAAAAAATATTTTGAATGAACTAGTATCACAAGTTTCACATCTGACTTGCAACGAAACAAACTTCGATCAAAGCTCGGTCTTCAATTTTTAATCTATGTCGTCAAAAAACACACACACACAAACCAAATCATAGGAGGCACTCACCACTGGGAGATGAAGTCGGAGCCGATGGAGAAAATGGCGGCGCTGCGGTTGCGGAAGTCAGAGCCGTTGACGCCGTCGGGCGGCAGGCCGCCGTCCAGCGCGTCCATGGCCGCCGCCGTCGCCCACGCCCCACCCCGCCCGCCCCGCCCCTCCCCTCCCCTCCCCGCGCCGCCCCCGCGCCGGCCCCCCGCGCCCGCCCGCCCTCAAGCGCGGCGCATGTCGCCGCCCTCGACTCCGCCGCCGCCGACGCCCCCGCCGCTGTAGCCGCGAGTTTCTGTAATCAAAAGACGGAACACCTTGTATGAAGTAGGTAAAATGTCATCAATTCTCCTATGAAGAGCTAGGGGCCGTAACAAGGTAATCCACACCAATCACAGCAAGTTTTATGCTTTATTAAACGTCTAGATTTCCGTCACAATGTGGCTTATCTCGTTACTATTGAAATATACCTTTCTCAACGTCTCATCAAAAGCGTGGCTGTAATCATGTCCTGTTCCAAATTTATTAAGATTTGGGCGCCAGAAACAGGTTACATGAATTACTATCAAAGTTTTTCTATCTGATTTAACAAAAATTATCTAAACATCCAGCTAGCTTGGGTCGATGGGTCCGGATACAAATACTCGCTATCGCCTCGATAGCCGATTACCTGATCTGCCAACTATACAGTATGGCGTGGAATCTGAAATGTAATAATTATGCTTTCAACTAATTAAAAATTATGATTGACAAATGAAAAAACTCTTTTCTTTTCCAAAGAACAAAATTCAACAATTTATTTAACTTTTAAATTAAAACAATTAATTAGATGGTCATGACCCCTTTTGAATAAGTTGTCTCTTTTATACTGCAGTATTTTTTTTACCGTTTTTGCATGCCAACGCTCCGTAGTCGCTTCTCACTTGGCCGTTGTTAATTCCAAGTTCCGCTTCTCTCTTCCGGTCTTGCGCCGCCGCTGACACGTCCAGTCCACACTGCCTAAACTACCTGTTAGTCTTGTCCGACGCTCCCGGTTCCTAATCTCTCCCACCGGTTATGTAGACTATTGAAGTCCAACTGCAATGTCCGAAAATCTGAACAAGTCCTCCGAAAATCACTTCTGGTAAATTATTTCAAAGTCCGAAAACAAGCTATCACTTCTCTCACAAGACAAAGTCCGAAAACAAGCTATACAAGTCTCACTTTCCCACTATATTGCCTACAAACGATCTTTACGCTACGGCACCCAGAGTCAGAATGTTCGATCTATACTCCACGACACCCAGAGACGGAATGTACGATCTTCACTCTACGACACCCCGAGTCAGAATGTTCTGTTTAATGCATTTTTAAACCCTTCATGGCTCGGTAGGCGTCCATCCTTCTATTATTTCAAAACACGGCGGCAACATTAGACTATCTGATCTTTTATAGCCAACCCGTGCGTCTCTTACACATCCGAGTAGCCGTGACTTCCGTCAGTCATTCGTTTTTGCACCAATTATATCTTAGGTTCTTCAGCCATCTAGCCGGCGTCCTGACGTCATCAAGGCCCGTGAATAGTTTGTTGACCTTGCCAACCTCTGCGCCGCCGTTGCTAAGGCCGCATACCGCCATATTGAATCCCCATTTATCTACCCCATGTATAACTAACATCATTAAATAAAACCTATCATATTCTGATATATCACACTATAGTCTTGTTAGGTACGTAAGTCTTGTTTCTCTTCATGGGGAGTTTGTACCCATAACAATACAAGCTTCATTTCAACCAGAATAGAGATATTAAGATATGAATAGCAGGAGACTTCTAGGTGCCGTGGCTTATCGTGTTTCTGCCCCATAGCCCTTCGTATCATTTATTTACTATTCGTTGCAGACGTCATGAATTCACACCCTTCCAGGCGGATTGTAGAACAAATCTGGCAATGCCAAAAGCAATAACAAAATAAGGACAAAAATAACATATTTCACTACTTTCTTTATCCCACCATGCAAAATTCTGTCACGAGAGACTGGTTGATGATCGGTGTGTTCGATAGTTTCGTCGTTTGTCAGATATTTTCTCAACCAATGGAGGATGGACCATGTAGATCGTGATCGGACAACACTCGACCCTCTTGATCAAAACCTTATCCGTATGGCGAAGGAAAGATCGCGCACGTGACCTGGCCTTCTATTCAGGATACTGCTTTTGCATTTGCCTGAAATTGGTCAGAAAAAAACCGGAAACGACTGATGAGAGCAATCGCTCTCTACATAAAAACTCTCAAGAATATTTGGTTCGCCTTCTACTCAGACAATTGCATTACCTAGAACTGCAGCAAATAAGATGCGTATTAACTCAAGATTCGTGTTAACATAAAAATACTCAATAGGAAAGTTATTTTGTAAGTATTATCTGATAAGAAAAATCCGAGTACTTAAATTGTTAATTTTTTAATGGGATTTGATTCATTTTTGTGGTCATGTTTGGGTAGCCCTCTGTCATTTTTGTAAACCACCAGCGTTTGAAATGACGGACTAGCATTGGTCAAAATAAAAACACTATTAAATTTCTCCATGTAATAAATCAGCGAAACAGAAGTAATTATCATTAAATTAGTAAAAAACTAGACCAATCAAAATGCAATATTCTCGAGGAAGAACCGCAATTGTTTGTTGTAGAAAAAAAAAAACGAAGTGACTTTTGATACGCGAAGCTCACAGCATGTTATTTGGTTGATCCGCAAATTCTAAATGATATCGGGTTTCTTGGTTTTCAAAAGCAGTCATCAATACCTAAAGCGCGAGTATTTTTGGAATTTTGATCAAAGTACTTGACATACAGCCACGTTCTTAAACTGGAAGAATATCATCGCTCGGCAAACCTCAAACAGAAGTCATCTAAGTTCAAGATGGATATTTCGATAACCAATGTCGATTGTAGCATAAATACAATCACTTGTGTCATTCACCATTTTTATGAAATATATTTTCTCCCGAAACGATCTAAGAGATTCACTTTTAGGGTGCAGGCGCAGATGGTTTGCTAATCTGGCAAAATAATTTAATGTATGCTGGATGTGCTTTGGTAAATCTGCAACAAAATCTGGTTAATATAGCAAATCATGGGGTAAACATGACATACTTTCTTTAAAAAAATAATACATTTTGTTTGAGAATACCATACAATTCATTTTCGTGTTTTCGAGTAATGATTAACAAAGTAACTATATTTCATTGGGACTTAATGGCAATTTAAAGAAAAGGTCTCAAAACAAGCAGTGAAAAGTAGTGTCACATTCACATGGAAGGTAAAATTCACCACTGAGCTATGATTACCCGCCCTTTGTATGGTGTACGGACCACACAAATCTCATAATCAAAATTATCATTAGCAGCTTTGTTAGGATTCTGTGATAATTAACTTGAGTTTACATTTCTATCGTAATCTGCTCAGTGTATTGAAATCAATTATCATTTTGCGAAGCTTACTCTTGATGTAATTGAGTTACTAACCATATATTTTTCACATTCGTGATCGTATCTTCTGTAGAAATCCTATACAATTAGAGTGAGTATCAAAGATTACAAGAGGTGCTGTGTATAAATTATTGGACGAACCGGCATCAAACGTTTCTTGAAAAAGTTGTGTACGTATGTGAATATTAGACTTTTTTTCTCGAAATTCGTTTTTAAGAAATTTCAAACCTGAAATTGGTTTTGATCGTGGAAATAAATACGAGTATGTCTTCTTGTCCTTTGCATAGATTAGGGAACTTCGAATTGAAATATTTGTAAAGAATTTTATACTAACATATGCGAGCATTCCTAAGTATTGCACAGCATTCGTGTTTACCGATACTTATTATTTCTATGTTCCATTTCGTTTACATTTTGCCTATGCATCGTAAATCGATTCCCTGATCGAACTCCTCAAGCGCCATTTCGCAAAACATATTTCATTCAATTTATAAAGCGTCTGAGAAACCCTTACACAATTTCAAGCCGGAGAACGAAATATCAGCAAGCTCATTCGTTCGAAACGTAGTTTTCCTAAACATGAAGACATAGGACGACGTGATGGCTTCCACGCTGTCGCCTACTCTAGTACCAACCGAACGCCAAGAACCGTCAGGAAGGACGGAGACCGGCCGGATGTGGGGCGATGAAGGGGGAGGAAGGGGCGGAAAAGAGGTTGAGACGCGGGCGGACCCGGCTTGTCCGCGGGGAAACCGCAACGTCAGCAGCGTCCACGGCGGCGCCGACGACACCTGCGGCGGCGGCGGCGGCGGCGAGACCGGGGGCGGGAAATGAAGGCGGCGAGGCAGCACGGGCAGTGCGGGCGGCGGGGGCGACGAGAGCGGCTGCGCGGGGTGGTGGAGGCAGGCGGGCGGGCGGGGGGGGCAGAGCGGCGCTGCCGGGTTCGCCCCCACCGCCAATCTACGCGGGAAATGGGTCCCCGATGAAATCGCGGGTAATCGCAGGCGCGGCAACGGTGGCCACCGCCGCCGCTTAACGCAATATCGGCGGCGGTGATGGCCCGCGCGGGTAACTCGCTTTGCGCGCTGAATAACCGAAAGCGCCCTGCCGCAGCCGCCCCCGCCCCGGCCCCTTCCCCTGCCTCAGCCTCTTCCGACAGCCCGCCCTTCAGCCGCTAGCGGGAGCCTCGCGCCACGTGTTTCCGCTCGATGCCGCTATTTACTCTGACAGTTGCCCGGTGGCCAATTTTCCAGAGCTACGAGAGCTCTTCTTTTACTTGACTTGTTCGCTTTTTTCCACGCTGACATTCACAATCTGTGGTTCTTTCCTCTTGGTCTCAGAATGATGTGTTCTGATTTCAACAACATTCATTGACATTTTCACTAGCGTGATATTCTACCATTTATTCTTGAATGTTTGTTTCCTAATGAGATATAATAGTGTTCCAATTTCTCCTGTTACCCTCATTATTAACGAGTTCCCTTTTTGCACAATTCGAAATATAATAAAGGCCTTTCCCAATATACGGGTTAATATATCACTTGCATGATAACGTCAGATTATTTAAAATGATATTGTTATTTTATCCTATTCTTTACACTTTCGCTCTTTTTAAAACTCACCTCGACTCTATATTCTCTTTCCTGCTCTATTTTCTTCTTTTATGAATACACCAACCTTGTCCATTTAACAACAAAAATCCTTCAGTGTCCATCTTGCCTTCTCCGTCGCCCTCGTGTAGCTCTGTCAAGTGGAGAAACGGTGAACCAGCAGTATCCTCCGGCAAGCGCAGCGACCAGTTATCGTGATGAACGGTCCGGCAGTGATAACTCCATTGGCGCGAGCAATCACCGTGGATGTAGAGGCGAATAGCGACAATAAAGCTGCGAGCTGCGGTGCGCATATATGCATTGCGAAGCTTAGTACGAAGGCTGGTCGTAACAGACGCAACATGCTTGCGGAATGATCTCTGGGGATGTCTATAATCAGTAATTTTTGCTTTGTATACATGTGCATTAGAGTAATTAGACGCGAAAAGGTCTAAAATTACGTAATTTATGAATTTTTGTAGAAAATGTTCTACAACACCACTCAAATATGTTAATGATATATTTTTTCAATCTGATATTCACAATAAAATATTTCTAGGAGAATATGTCATTTTTTCAAATTCTGCGTAGCATGGAAGCTACCTATGGAACCACTATAAAGTTGCCCTTCTCCTGGCTTTGTAATTCTTACGTACACTTTCAATATATAAATCGCAAAATATACGGTACTTGGCAAAATATATTAAACTTCAATAAGAAAAAAATAGGCAAATTAAAGTCATTCACAAGTTAGTTAATACGTTTTCGTTATAATCCAAGATGAAGGTGCAGTTAAATATTCTTAGTTTCTAAACATACATTAAAACACGTAGTTTGAAACGCGCCGCAACGCGTAATGTTCTTTCATTGGGATTAAAGAAGAACTCAGTGGTATGTTGTACATAATGTGTTGTTAGTCAAACTAGACACAAACCCGGAACATTTGTTGCCGCAGAGAGGTCGGAGGGAGGACCTGAAACCGCTCCAGGTGGTTCCAACCCTCTCTGCTTTTCGTCCCTTTTGCTCTTCCCCCCATGCCCTCCTTGGCGCTCAACTTCACCAAGCATCCGCGCTGCGACGGAGGGCGGGGTTACGAAACCTCCCGGGGAGAACATTTGCCAGCGCGGTGTATTCCTTTGTAGTTGAGAACTTGGAGACGCACCCCCTCCCTGCTCCCCCACCCCCACGCAGCTTCCACCCCCCTCTGACGCTTTCTCCTCGTCGTCTTCGCCCCTCCCATAACTCCGCACCCTATCCTCCTCTTCACCGGTTCGGCGCCACAGGCACTCTCTTGCCGATGCCATTCTATAACCACCTGCCCCTCACTGACAACCCCCGCAGTAGCTCTGAGACAGCCTTGACGTTGCCTCTGCGGCATCGCTGACCGTTAAATTCTAAGGTTCGATATCCGACGGTAGCGGATTTTGAGTAATGCTAGGTCGAATTTTATGAGGAGGAGAATTCTAGCGGCCGGCCGCATTAACGTACGTTTTATCCACAGTTCTTCCATACTAGGCAAATACCGTATTAGTATCTTGAGAAAGAAGTCACGGCCTTCTGGTTTCTCCCTCATCTTTTTCCTCTCCTTTCCCTTTACACACACACATACCAGGTATTTTCCGGAGAAGCGGTGTCCCACTGATGGAGATTCGTGGAGAGGAAAATCCAGTAAACCAAAGTGCAGCCGCCTCGTCTGGTCAGTCGTTTTCCGTGGTATCTCCGATCAATACCCGGAAAATGTCGGAGAAGCACCCTAAGAAACGGGCCACGGACTAATGACAATAATTATCGTGCCCGGAAACATCAATCAACCGACGTGAGGTCAGCACCGGATCTCACGTTCCAGCGAATGATAAATACAAATCAGAATATAATACATTACTACACGTACAGAACTCCAGCAGTTGAAGCAGAAATACTAAACACTCAATAAATGCATTCAACCTCTCAGGCGCCACGGACATTATTTCCTTGTCATTCTGCTCCGCTCCACCATTCTCACCGTACCACTTTTCCTACAGCCTACTCCACCGATCACAACCAGGCGCGATCTGCATATACCGGGAGAGATGGCTCAATGCATCAACCTGATGTCACTGCAGTCCCTCTGACCGGGAGGTCCTAGGTTCGAGTCCTGACGGCGGCAGGATTTTCGACACTAGCTTGTCATCTAGGTCGAATTAAGTCGCTGTCTGGAGGAGAATTCTAGCGGCCGGCTGCTCTGATCGCTAGTTTTCCGTGGTTTCTCCGATCAACACCAGGCCAAGGCCGGAGCAGTACCCTAACAAACGGGCCACGGACCGCGCGCGATCTGCCCTTCCTCTTCCTTGTCCTATCCTCTCCTGTTACACAACACTACACTACATGCGCTACACTACCATGCGCTACACTACCATGCACTACACTACCACACATGCCGGGAGACCGGTCGGGAGCATACAGTTTGTACCGGTTGGGGCGGTGCCCCGCTGTTGGGAGATACCTTGTTGAGGGGAAAACTCCGCTAGTCGACGGTAGGTCGACGCCAGATTTCGCCATCCAGCGGGGAAAGATCACCGCCACCTTCCGAGAAAAAGCACGCACTACACTTACGGGACTAATGACCTAAGTAGTTGACGCGCCCGGAAACATCAATCAATCAAGCGATCTACATTCTTCTGCTATGTATCAACATCATCTCCATCCCAACAGCGTACCTTTAGTGTGGTCTTACGACCTCAAAGAGTGTATACCCTTTGCCTCCTGCAAGGGGGGAACCATGACCGCGAAGGTGGGTGGAGATTTGCACACGACCACCTGGATCCTGAGTTTCACGGCGGCACTCACGTCGTTAGCTTCGATGTAGAGGCAGTGAGTAGGCGATGCTAAACTCGTGTTGCCGGGTACCCCACCAGTTGGGCTCCTGACGCGTCGACCTTTAGGCTTGATCGGGCGATGGGCTTCTTCGGAATAATCCGGATCCCACACATACAACTTAGAACATTTTAAGTCCAGGCGAGGTCCACGAACCACCCTGTCAGTTCGCCTAGGTTCCGGAGGTACTCACATCGACAGCATAAACGTGATTGCAGTGAGGAGACGAGAAAGGGGCTCCAAGCCGCCTGGGCCTTAGTTCGGGTAATCCCCAGTTGGGCCCTTGGCTTCGTTGTGGCACTGGCCCAGTACTCTGGGCATAGAGGAGGGACTTTTTCCTGGCGCCGGCCTGGAAAGCCGGTAGCTCTGGGCTGGCTGAGCGGTGCATCCCAGACATTGAATGGAAAAGTTAGCGAGAGGGTAAACTGTGATCTAGAGGGATCCAGTTACCAGCCTGTCTGCATACTTGTGCGTTCGCGGGGAATACGGGTAGAGGCTAACGCCTAGGTGCCCACCCTGGTGTGAATTTCCTTGGTAGAAAGCAAGTGCGATGAAGGTGCACGACAGACACATACACACAACTCACAACTGTTTACATGTATTATCACTATCAAAACTACAATGCATATATTTTTGCCGCATATTTCTGGCATTATTTCTCCCTTTTACAGTTTTCGAAAATTCAGAGAATTCAATTAAATTCAGATCTGTGTCGTTCATTTAAGCTTAAAGAATGGAAACAAATAGAACGAATGTCCTTGTTCTATCCGTGGAAAAAAATTGAAAAAATATATTGAAGCGCATTTTGAGAATATTCTATAAATTACTTTATCTTCAAGCAAAATAGCGCAAAAACTATTCGTGTTTTGAAAAATCGTTCATGACCTACATAAAAACTGATTTTTAGAACAGATTATGTTTAAGAGAAAAATATGTACCTTCAATACTGTAGTTTTGCAATGTAAACTTTTCGCAATATTTCTGCAATTTTTGAAAATACCAAGTATTCATCAGTAATGGGATTAGTATCACTTTCTTACCGTTCTTTGATAGAGGAGAAAAGTTTAAGAAAAAAATTTGCAGCCGTTTTTGAGAAAAAAAATATAAAACTGCCAATATATCAGGCAAAATTGATCGAAAACTACTCACATTTTTGAAAAATTCTACAAAATTTAATTCCAAGATTTGATTTTTGAGAATAGATTTCATTCAGGAAAAAATCTCAATCTTCAATACTGTAATTGTAGAAATACTGCGAAAACAATTTAAACTTTTGCAAATTTGAAAAATCAAAGATGTCAACGAAATTAAGATCTGTCATATTCTCTTACACGTACTTTATGCTCTCCGAGGAAAAAGTTTAATCCGAAAAATAAAGCCAATTTATGAGAAAATTTAAAAAAAATGTTTTGAAGCTTCCTGTAAAGTACTCTCAAAAATTAAAAAAATCTGTTTCAAACGCACAGAGCCTTGAGTTCGTTTAGATCTATCGAGGAATATCAATTTTGCATAAAATCGCCTGAACGGTTTCGGTGCTAGTACGGACCACAGAAAGATAGACAAACCAACATTTTCCCGTCAATCGATTTTTCGGTTTCAAGAACCCTCAACTGATTCTATGTGTTAGGGGAAGTAGTTTACTGTACATAGGAATAAGATTTAGCCATTTTTTTTTGTTATCAGTGCCCGTCAATAAGATTTTCTGTAAAAAAATTCGCCGTTTTCCTGCGAATGATTAAAACTTTCCTCTTCTCACGAAGTACATCGAGAAAGTAAAAAAAGCTTTATACCTCTCCCCTAATCACCCGCGCACGATGTCTCTAACAGTCCTGTCAGTGGGCGTTCAGTTGCGATATTGGCGAGCAAATTCCAACCTTCGTCACCAATGATCAGCAGTCAGCATGGGTGTATGAACCAGGCGCCTGATGCGGAGGCAGCAACGTTCACAGCGACATTCGCTGAACAGTTGTTGAGGAGACCGTGTTGGTAGCTCCTTGGTTTATCTGGGTGGTCAGTTGCTCTACAGTTGCATGACTATTCGCCCCTACACATCTCCGCAGCCGTCGTTCTCCCGTCACCTATGGCCCGCGGTGCGCCCCGCGGTACCTCCGCGCATTTTCTGGATATCGCCATTTTGTCATGCACGATATGCTTTAAACACGACGGCATCCCAAAGCCTTATCAGCTTAATTTCCTGAAGGTGACGTTCAGTTTGAAAATGGTAATGATTTTTTGGTTTAAACTATTTCTTGCTTTCTCTGCGACTAACAAGTGTCCGGAACTCCGTACTCTTATTTTTATCACCGCTATTATCGGGATTCACATTCCTAATTCACTAGAGTACAAATACAACAAAAGCCCATGAACTTTCCTCATTACTGATCACGAAAAAGACGCGAATTACGAAAACGACTTGTAAAGTTCTGCATTCTGTGGGGTAACGATTGCAGTATTCTTTGCCTCAGTACAGTTCTGAAAGTACTATGTCATTCTCTGTACTAATATTGAGGTATCTCAAAATGCCAACTTTATTTTCACTTTTTATATAACTTCCGAATTTTCAAAAATTTATAAAAGTTCTGCTTTTAAGTTATCTACTCATTAGGGGCAACACATTTATTATTGTAACTATATTTATTATTTGTTATGTCCTTTGTTAAAAATATTATTTTTCGTAAGTTGCCAGTCAACTTTATTTCAATTTTACAAAAATTAACAGTATGGTTAAATAATACAAAACATTCATCCAAGATATTTCTTTAATATTTTGTGTGGATAAATTGAGTGAATCAAATAAGTTTCATTTTTATTTAAAGTTTTGAATTAGCAAACATTTCGCAAGTGTACATTTTGGAGCCTCTCCCGTGTCGTTAAAATTAGAATTACAAATGTGACTCATGATTTACACACGGTGAACGCATATGCTTTAAATGATCTGTGATAAAGTTTAACAAAATTTCTACATATTTCTTGCATACGAAGAAATGGCGCATTTTCAGGAACTCGCAAAAACTTTCTCAAACGGAACTTCCATTTTTTTACATTTAATTTTCAGTTTAATTGAGTTTATTACCTAAAAACATTCTGTGTTCATACCCTAGGCTTGGTGGTCCTCCCACGAAACACAACTATTTAAGAATAAAAGCAGAGACAAAATATTAATGAATTTAAATTATCAGAATACTGACTTGTATCCAAAATAAGCAAAGTCTATCATCTATATTAATGGAGTTTTTACCTAAAGGTGAACTTCCAGGTTTTTCTTCCTTCTACCGCTCGGTGCATGGCTTTCGCTCGGGTGATCTCTGCCTTAAGCCTCAGCAGATTTTACGGTTACGACGTTCCCGCTTGGTACACATTCTCTTTGGAGTTTATATCCGCTTACCTTGCACTTCGCGTCTTTCCTAAATAAAGGTTAACCTCAAGACAACACCTAGTCACGTAAGCAGTTTTGTTCTGCCTTTCCTCAATTTGTTCGATTGATAAACTCGTAGCTTTATAATTCTTCATGTGTTGAACTGATGTTGCTCATTTTGACGTAGAAGTGATAGCACTCTGTTTTGTTTGTTTTTTTTTGCAACTTAATCTCCGAACCGACAGATCATTTTCGGACAACCGCAATAATTTTATTTCAAAAACGTAGAGTTTTTTATTTATGAACTAGAGGTGTTACAACAGCACATACTCTCACATCAATAGTAATAATTATGAAATATAAAAATGCTGTCACATATGTCTTAGAAAAAGTATAATAAATTACGAGCGGGAGGCATCTAGTAACTCTTCATTTCAGCGCTTTAGCAACTGGGCTCTGCCTATAGTTGGACGTCCTTTGGAATGTATTCGCAGTGTTATTTTTGTTTGGACACTGCACTAATTTTTTTTAAATACACTTTTTCCGTATCAGAGAACACCGACAAAAAAATCATAACGAAAAGTATGAGACATACGGACTAAAAATTACAAAATATATCCTGCCTTTGTGTGAAATAGGTTTTATACTTTTAATAGATACACACTTCTATCATGATTTATAACATATTATTTCGAATAATCGCATACAATAAATGTGACTTGAATTTCTTGTGAAGATGGAGACGAACGCAATTGGAAAGAATCGAACGAGTATTATGATTTTGCACTTCGTAAAACCTTCTAACACGATAATAATGACGCATAACGATTTACACGATGTGTAGTAAAAGGTGATCACAAAATCCTCTTTACAGTTAAAAAACAATTGATGCTAGTTGTAAATGACATTCATCATTTGGCGAATCGGCTGCCCTCGAAACGGCAGCTAGAAGGTTTGAAATGAGAGCGTTTCAACGGTAATCAAACACCATTGCTCTTGTGCCGTTGCTGCCAACTTGTTATACCCAAGTCCGGCGTTGAGTGTTTAAAAGCGTATCAAACATTCGTGTGCATGAAATTGACTGTTTCAAAATATTAAGCATAAATAGCATAAATAGTTGCATAAATAGTAAGCATAAATAGTTTAAGGTACTGTTGTTACAAAATGGCACAGACTTTCTCGTACTAGTTGGTTCCCTTTCATTTTAGCCAGCGCTGCCTTTTTCTCGATTGAATACAGATTCTACACAGTTGTCTGTCCCAAGACCTGTCCTAAAACCCAGTGGCGGGAGTGCATCTTGATCTTACTATTTGTAAACGTGTTACGGTTAGTATTTTCTCAATTTTTTTGGTACCTGTTTATTGAAATACTACTTTGAGAATAACATAGAACAGTGAAACCTCTTTTCATATGGGAGATTTCGGGGGGAAATTTGGAGATGCTTTTGAGAAAATGCCATTTGAGCGATTCCAAAAATGCACAATTTTTAACTTATTTAACTTATAAAATTTTTAACTTATTTAACTTATAAAATTTGATATTTAAAGGAAATTTATCAACGATCATTTGAAACAGTTGGGCTCACATGCATTTAATAATGATACATATCTGTAATGTACAGAGAAAAATCGTACAAAATACTTAAAACAAATTATAGTGTTTGAGTGATTTTTGAAAAATCGAGTTTTATTAAAAATGGCGCTGATGTTACGCGATTTTGTGGACCGTGTTCTCTCTGGACATAAAGTTTAAATAAAAAATGGCGTCGTTTCTGGGAAGATCTTGTGTAAGCACTCATGGAAATTTTTTACTAAATTATTGATCTCATTTGTGTCATCATCAAAGTGACATAATTTAAAGCTTTTATGTTAATGAAAATATATTTTAAGAAATGCACCAGGACACTAAAAATTTGGAATTTCTCCAAATTTCCCAAATTCATAGTGTTTAATGAGAATCGGATCAGTGGTATTTTTGTATTTCTATTTAACGTTACATCAATCTCTTTGGTTATTGGAAAATGTCACAAGACCTTCATATAAAACACCCCAAAATTAAAAAGATTATTTCTAAAATCTAGACTGCGACTTATGCCAGGTCGATCCAGTAATTCAAATTTTCGTGAAAATCTTGCATACAGCCTAGGCATTAGAATTGTCCACAGACGGAGAGAGGATCTGACAGATCGACGGTCAAAAGTTTTGAAAAAAAGGATACTCTTTCCTTACCATCAACCTCCAAATACGACAAAATCTCGGAATCAAATTTAGGAGTAATGCATAACTTTATCTATACATAACTGCGATAAAGTACAAGCATAAATATAGACTTTTTCTCGTGCATTCCCTTCAGTCAATATACATATTGTACGACGATGAACACTGCAAGAGTTAGCAACTATAGTTCATCCCTGCAGCCTTCTATCCCTTCTCCGGAGCAGCTCTTGGCCTTTTAAAGCGCGCCGCAACGCGCGAGCAATATAGGAGGTCGCACGTGTTGCGCGCTGTTCGCGCTCATCACGGCCGCAGCCAAGCGGATATGAAACACGCGCTGCCCACCTCGGCGCCCGCTGTGATCCCATCGCCTCCCCCCCCCCTTCCGCGTCATAGGGCCGCCCGCGCCGCCCTCAGGTTGCTCCCATCTCCCGCAGTGCGTCGGCACGTTCTCTCCGCCTACCGGCACCCCTCACCTGTCCGCCCCCCGTGCCATCCTCTCCTCTCGCTCTCTCTCTCTCTCTCTCTCTCTCTCTCTCTCTCGCCGTGCGCGCCACACACCGCCCCGGCACCAGCGCCCGCCTGCCGATTGTTCCGCTCGCACGCGCCCGCTGGCTTCACTACCGATCTGTGTCGCGTGACGCTTCCATCAAGAAGTGGGCGATACAACCTTTGCAAAAATAAGCATTCGCGACCATTCATCTTATTTATTTCCTTGACTCCTTCTTAATATTATTATTATCTATTAATAATACTATTATTAATAATTTTTCAAAGAGTAGTTCTCTCACTACTCAAGAAAACCAAATAAAATACTGCCTTATACCAATGCAATAGATTAAATGTTTCAACAAAAAAAGTCTTCATGAATACTACAGTATTGTAGCATAGTATATAATATATAGTAAAATAGTTCTTTACATACCAAAAATATAAAAAAGTTATGTTCCCTAAGCCCCCACGTGTAAAGCAAGTATTTAAAGTTGATCAGACTCTTCTTTGGAGGCTTGCAGTGGCATGACGTCAGTTGCGTCGAAAGCAGCAATAAGATGCTTAGAGATGATGGTTCAGTGAGTATGCACAGAATCAGTATAATCAGAATAACACAATAAAATATTTGCATTTTTCAATAAAAATCGAATCTGTTTCATAGTTTTTAGATTTCTCCCCTGAGTTCCTAGAAATCTAATGAAAATAGACACACGTGACCTGAGGCTATGTAGTATTATTTCAATTTCTGCGCGCATGGAAAATCGGTGTATCGATAAAGAAAGAAAGGAGAATTATAAATAACAATAATTATAATAATAATAAAATAATAATAATAATGAAATAATAAAAATAAAATAATAATAAAAATAAAATAATAATAATAAAATAATAATAATAATAATAATAATAAGTCATAAGTATGACCAATAAATTCAAACTGATGGTATGATAGCGACAAACAAACCGAATATTGTTATCCGGAATTTGGAGAAAAAATCATGTCTATTTGTAGACGTTGATGTGCTATGTGGTCAAAACGTTGTAAGGAGGCAGAGTGTAGTACAAAATGAAACGATGATGTAATGATGGGTATTAATAAACGAGTGTGATATTACGAAACGAGCGAGGAACGAGCGACTATTGTAAACTTCACACGAGTGTATTAATACCCATTACATCGAGTTTCATACGGTACTTTTTCTACGACTTTTAAAAGTTAAACTTTTACAATGAATAGTTTCGTGGTAGTTGATTCAGCCAAGGCCACTTAGCGGTCAGCCACCTAAATCTACCCTCGCATGCTGCCGCAGGTGGCTGTGGTTTCCTGTCCGCCTGCTAGGAAGTACTGCGCTAGACAAATAGGATCAAAGTAAATTTACGATCCACAGTATTTTAAATTATATACCCCCAAAAAATACTAATAATAAAAGAAATTAAAACTATTGAGCTGTCACCGCCTGTCTTTTTGTCTCCCTCCCAATGTCGGGTGATGGCACGATAGGTGAGGCAGTTACCAACCACCTTGCGCCTGGTCCAACAATAGGGGTAAAATTACCTCGCGTATGGGAGGAGACGGGTGACTCGAGTAATTTTCCCTTGTTACTCGTTGTTGTACCTCCAATAAAGTTAAGCCACAACGCACTCATATAAGAAAATCCTAGCAGACATTCTTTCCAAGGGAAAGGGTTCAAGATTTAGTACACTGGGATAGATTAAGAACACTTTTTGTCGTACGTTTTACGAAAATAACAACAAACCATATATTCTGTACTGAAAATTAGTACATCAACATGACATGAATTGATTATAAATGTCCTGTTTGAATCTGGTATCCAAAAAAGAAAAAAAAACCCAAAAAAATTATTACAAATTGTAATCAAAATTTAATTTACAAATAAACCCTTGAAAGCTTCCAATTAGATTCAATGAATGGGTTCAAGAATCTGAATTCTAATAATACATAACTAATACATGAATATCCCTACACACATTTCCTGAAATACACATAGAATCACACTCACTCAAAAATGTTGTACCTGAAATTACCATTTATGTATAATACAAATCAACAATATCAATACCATGTTTTATCCAAAAAAAACATCAAACTTCTACTTGTTCTAACAAACACACTTGATTTAATTAGAATGCATAACTGTAATCGTTATTGCAATGTCTAATCTTACCAACATCAAGCTAAGTTAAATTAATCTACTTTTATGAGATCTCAGATTTCAAAAAACAAAATGTTAAGTTAAATGCTACTCAGTTAAACTTTGCATTCAACATAATATGTCAATTGATAAAATAATTGTCTATCTTTGCTCCTGAATTCATTTTCCAGTAACACTGTTTAAATATCTGCGTCCAGTAACGAAACTGTAATTCGATTTGGCACACGGATATATATTCAAAAACTCATGAATAAAATTAAGCAATATTGCAGTTAACTATCTAGTGAAATATGATACTAAAACTGTTCTACACCTGGCCCTCGTTTCTGCCGTTAACTTGAAAAGGTTTTGCCGGACTCACGATGTTTCCCGCGACGTGCGAAGCCTTGAAGTTGTTCAGGGTCGTCCGGAAAGGAGCTCAGACACGAGAAATCCCGTTGACTGCACCGTTCTGCTGGGGCTCGCGTCGTGGCGTCGGTGTTGCAGTAACGTCCAATGATCGAATTTTATTCGAGCTGGTTCAAGTATTCTTTTCTAAAAAGCTTTTCTAAAAGCTTGCGTACTGTCGAAATCTTGAACTGGCGATGTCCGTTGATCCAAAAGTTCGTTCAGAGTGGTTCAGAATACCTTCTCGTTCGCTGACTTTCATTAAAATGGCCGAGTTGGACTCTTCTTGTTCTAAAATCTCCAATATTCATTTGCTTTAATCCTATTGGTTGTTCGTGTCGTTCCGGTGGACGATTTCATTATCACGTTTCTAATACTGGTGATAAGCGCTCCTGTTAGCTCATTTTAAAACTATGTACGTCGCTTGGCGTTCTCTCTCGGTTGGTGTTGTAACTACTAAGTCTCAAAATAACAGAGCGCGTTTACAAAGAAAAAAAACTGATATTTTCTAGCCGTAAACGGCTTTAGCGGTTACAGAGCATAATATAATATCAAATACAATTTTAATGTACACAATCGAAAGAAACATTTGCTAAAACGATCCTCAATGATTAATTAAGTGTCAATACTTGGTTTGAAAACTTCTCTGTGATTGGTGAAGAACCTGTATCATAATGATAACTGTATCGAAATGACTATCATTATGCAACTAGTTGCAGTCATCAAATGACAATATCGTACAACGGGAGAAGAAAAACGTATTAAATACACGAGTTTGAAAATCGAGATCAGCCGAAATGGGGGGCGTAAAAGCACAGATTGTCCCGATAGTCATCGGAGCTCTGGGATTTGTTAAAAAAAGTGTGTAAGAACATGGCTAAATTCCCAGGTCATTCAAAAGACTAGAAAGTGCAAGAAATTGCTTTATTTGGAACTGCCCACATTTTGCGCAAAGTATTCTAGAGGCACCGATAGTCGCTAGGTCCACTCCTTAAGAAGCTGGTTGCAACTGGTTGAGTAGACCTTATTATCAACCGACTCATAACATCTCTAGTCGTGAATTAGAGGAATAATAATAATTAACGTACCCGTGCGAGAACTCTTGCGTATTACGTATACTCTTGCGTATACTCTTGCGTATACGTTAAATTCCACCCTCTTCCCTCTCATTTCATTTCCATATTCCAAGGAGGGAAGTTGTCAACGAAATGTGTTAACTTGTTGAAAAAATGTATAAAGGTAACTTACAATGTATTTATAGAATACCAAAATAAAATAACACAATTAAATTGATGTTTGCAACAAATTTTGAATAAAGATTTATTTAGTATTGTAGATAAATGGTCTTGGAATAATTCACAACACTTCTTTAAAAACAATATTTGAAGTAATTATATAATCTTCCTTGACAGTTACCTTTTCGCTTTCCTTGATAGTTACAAAACTTTTAGAAAAGGTTTTTACTCTTCAAAAACCTACGTAAAGTTGACCATGCGAAGATACAGGATCGTGCAAGTACTACCCTAGTCTGTGAAATATTATTTAACTTTATTACCGAACTAAGAGGTACACCTGTGCAATTCAATCGCCTAGAATATCAAAATTAGTGGTGCTACAGAATGGCACTGACTTTCCTGTATTAGTTTTCTGTTTCGTTTGGCCTCGGCTAGCTATTCGGACTTCGGCCAATACTCTTGACAACTGCCATCTATCGCCGCCCAAACTACATTTTTTAAATATTTCGTTAATTTTTCGGTTTCTTAATAATAGAACAAAAATATTATTTTAAAAATATTAAAAAACAGTTAAACCTTGTCATAAATGGCAATTTTCGTTGAAAACTTTGGAGCCGTTTTCAATAAAACAGCGTTTAAGAGCTACTGTAAATGAGAAATTTGAAGCTCTTTTTCACAGAAAATTTTTGAGTTTTCGAAAAACTTCATTTAAAGTCATTTAAAGCACTTACACTCACAAATTCAACGGTGTTTACAAATTTCTGGAAATGTGCATTTTAACGGCATGAGAGAACTCTCAAAAAATTACATTTGTTTAATATTTGAAAAAACAAAAAAATAACCCAAAATGCACTTTACGCCATATTAAATAGTGCAATTAGCACTATCCATGCGAAAAGTTTGAACAAAACATTTGAAGCCATTTTTGATAAAATGGCGTTTACGCGTTTCTGAAAATGCGGAAATTTGAGCTAGTGTTCACAGAAAACTATTTAATATTCGAGAAACTTTACTTGACATTATTTAAAGCACACGTACTCATTAATTTAATAATGTAAAACATCGCCGCTAATGTAAATATTAACGTAGAGACAAGTCAAAAAATTACATTGCGTGCAATATTGCACAAAAACTACTAAAATTTTCAAAAAAATGTACACGACCTTAATGATAATCACTTTGGACAATAAATTTTATTTCATGGAAAAATCTCTATCTTCAATTTTGTAGTTCTAGGAAGACGCCGAAAAAATTTCAAACTTTTGCAATTTTCGAAAATTCAGAGTTAACCATGAAAATGGGACTATGTCACCTTAATAAGTTTTTTTTTACACTATTATTACAAGAAATTTAAAGGAAAAAATTAGAGCCATTTTTCAGAAACTTTTGAAAATGACCGGGGAGGTTTATGTAAAGTACCCCTCTTTGGCCTCAAAATTCCAGATTTTAAGTCCCTATAACGCTTCGTTTATGAGTTATTGAACTAAATAGATTTTAAAAATTATGTCAGTGTTGCAAATTGTATTGACATGAATATTTGGATGCCTATTTTTCAACAAATCCTTCACATTTTTAAAGTCAAAGTGCAATTCGCTACGTGTCCGTGGAATTATCTTTTGTTTAGAGTCCTCAATTATAAAGATTGGTTGCGTGTGAGAGCCACAAAGGTAAGGTATACTACTCAAATAATATAGGAGATCTGGAAGAAAATAATATAAGAGAAAATAAATTACGGAAAGAGTTTTGAAAATGTATTAAACGTGTACGAATTCTTAAGCAGAAGAGAAATATAAACACTGATCCAAGTTGTCCAAGAGGAGATATGGTTTGAGCAAGAAAGAAATACTACATAGTAAGTAATGTAGAAAGTAAAACATTACATGAAATTAAATGAAATTGATCAACTGGTCTTAACGAAAATAAAAAGATTCAGTTTACAATAATATTGAATGAATTTGTTCTAGGATTTAAGACGTCAAATTTTCTGTTAAATTTTACCTAAATTACAAATCTTACTCAAAAGAAGGAGTAGATACGGAGAAAGATCGTGGCCTTATTAATACATTGCAGAGAGTATCAGAAAAGAAATCGAAAACTAACAAAATATCGCAATCTATAGGGTTGAAGAAAGTATTTTTATTTTTAAAATAAATGATTGTGCTTCAATAAATTAGGTCAGTTTTCCTCAGATCAAGGACAATCATACGAGTAAACCAATAGTTTAAATCTTTAAGTGAAGTTTCATTTTACAATATTAAACTTTTATTTTTACGAAGTGTCGATAAAAGATGAAAACGTTAGGTGTAATGCATATCCGCAAATATGTTTCTAATTTTATCAGATGTTTGATTTTCTTCCCCCTGAACCTAGTGTCGAGTGTGATAGATTGCGAATGGATAATTCAAATATAATTTTGCCAAAAGTCAACAGTAAAAAAGGATTTGTTCCTGCAGGAAACGACAATATAGATTTAATCACAGATGATGGGTCCATGATAAACAAATTTATTGTAAAATTTCTGTATCTGTACGTGATTTTCCTTCTTCTGTAATGAACAAGTACTGTGTAGTGACTCGAAGCTCTGAGGATAAAGTTGAATAATACCGTAGAAAATATCTATTTTTTATACAAACGAAGAAAAACGAAAATTTGTTAATTGACGGAATTGGAATTCAAATTACAATTCTATGTAGCGCACGGCCCAACGACCGCACCCGATTTTAGTCCGCTGGCTCAGTGGTGACAAGGTCTTCTACTGGTGGCTGAGGCACGCCTCGTGGCACCGGAGCATGTCATGAGCTTCTCTGCGCAAGTAGTATCGGAAAAGGGAACTAGTACAAGTAGTAGTATCCTCGGCGTTTTACATTAGGGATGGCGTTGTCTCTGGTGGCGGGGTGATGAACTGCGTGGAGTGGCAATTTTGTCGTAGCACTCGTGCCACGGACTCCTACTCGTGGCATCGACATTGACAGCACTGCGCTAGCTAGAATTGTAAACACAAATGTAAACACAATTGACCTCCCGAGTCTATAACAGCGCCCTAAACCTTGAAAAAGTGCCGAACGTTCCAGTAATAACAGGCAAAGACGAAATCGATAAGTTTTATAAAAGCACTTTGGAATCAAAGCGTCTGAGACTAAAGAGGTAAATGGATTATTTATTGCTAATATTATGAAAAATACTCGGGTGCTTTTTCCACCTGGAAGGGCTCTCTCTGTATTCTGGGTTGGAGCGGACGTCAAGTGGATCCCAACACATTGCTTTCATAAGGATTTTGCATTGTTTGGAAAAACTCTCATTCCAATGGTAGAACGACATTCGAACAATGCACGTGGCTAAACCGCAAATAACATTGTTTTCCGGTGTATAAAGCTAAGCACCTGGAATGAAACCGGACCCGTTTGTTTTCATCCAATACGATATAACAGCTCACTGAAATTTTCTCCAATTATTCCCAAGAATACTGATGTTAAAGGGGAGTAGGGTTCAAATTGTGAAATTCGGCAGCGGCGTTGATCTACAAAAGTCCTAGATATCAATTAATATAACTAGTAAATGCAATCACACTTGAATTTCAATAATTTACCACATTTTAAATAGTGCTTATACATGATTTAGCGTTTCATGAAAACCGTAGCTAGGCTAATAGAAAATAATAATTTATTTTATGAGCCGATAACATAGGCAATTACGCGTATCCGAAAAAGTTATGTTACCTTATTTTGCCTTCTTTTCCTGAGAAAGTAAATGCCAATACTTAATGTAGGTACGTATGAATGTATACTTTCTTATATGATGAGTATTATGCTTTTTTCGTAAAAAAGAAAAATACAAATTATCATCTTTATGATCGAAATACTCAATGTTAAAAGTATCAATTTTAATGTCTATAAAAATGTGGACTTTAGGAAACATACGTGATTGATTGCCTTACTGAGAAACAAACATATAGATACGAAGTCGAAAGAAAAAAAACACAAAAGAGGAGATCTTGAAATTTTTAAGATCGGTCTCGAATGACATTTTCTTATTGCAGAAAGTAAGTTTTTGGATAAAACCACAAACCACCAAAGTAAATTTCGTTGTTTATTTATGATAAAATTCTGATATTTAGGTTGCTTTTGTTTTCCACGTCGCAGGAATTTGTAGATGCAAAGAGCTGTGCAGTATAAATATTGACAATGTTCAGGATAACGAGAATCACATTGATTCTTCCACGCATAAAAACAAATAATCGAGTTATCACTGTAATGGGAGATGAAATGAACGTCGTGGATTTACACAGAAAGTATTTAGCTTCGAAGAAAATTCAGCATTTTTGATTTTTATCTTGGAGACTGTCTGTATTTTGTTTATTCCAGGATTTGTCCCATTTTTAAAGACAGAAATTTTAGTTATTAAAAATAATGAATTAGTTGAAATACATTTTATTTTCAAAACTTGTTTACAACGTTTCGACAACTGTTGATTGTCATCTTCAGGTTTCCAAATACATAACTCTAAAAAGAACCTTCACATTGTTAAAAATCGTGTATACATTAATAAAAATTAAAAATAAGATTGAGTACACATTACAAGATCTTTTGGCCCACGTGTTAATATTGTATTGTTGCGTGAGATCCATGAGAATTGATGGTACACAACTATATATAAGTTTCTACTTCATTCCAAGTTTTTGGAAAACGTCAGCTCGGTAGTCTTGAGCTCCCCTTGATGTTTAGGTCACTGGTACCAAACTGGGAGTGGTAGGCCGTTAGTGGAGTAGGGAATTTTGGGTAGGAAGGGGGGGAAAGGGCGGGAGGGAGAACGGAGATGACTGTTGGAACTTACGTAAGTGGAGGGATAATTATTGACTGTAATTAAGTACTGACTATTACATCGGCAGATTTTGAGGGAAATATTACGATACAAACCAAAAAGAACAATTTTGAATATGAGAAATTAACTTTAATGGCATAAATTGCAATGTAAAAATGCATTATCATCAATATTATAAAGAAGCGTATTATTCAGATCATGAATAAATATATAAATATTAGAGTGTTTTTTATGTATGTTCCTTCGTTTTTACTAAAAAGTAATGTGAATGAATCATACTCTTATTGAGTAAGGCAGCCCCTCTGTTGTTTGTGATGAGTATTGATAAGTTCTTTATTACTGGACCATAATAAAAAGCCATTTCACGCGTATGTAAAAAGCCTACAAAGCTAATCGAACAAGATAAAATATTTGAATTGAAGTATTATTTATTTACCATATGACATGAAATACGTGGAAACGATACAGCGTTGAGTTTCTGCAGCCGGAATCTCAGCAAAGCACCGACAACTTGGGCAACGATGATATCATTATTATTATGGTATTGATCATCATCATCATGATATTAATGGAGCATGAGAATGAAGTAGGTGGTGGAATGAAGCGAGAGGAATTTTGAATCAACAGTACCTTTAAAATATCAAGGAAGTTACTAAGTCTTAAAATATATTGACACATATTTCTCTATTATTTATTAATTGGATAACAATTTCAATTCATATCATAATATAATTTTTAATGGAATAAATTTCAAAGAAAATCACTCATAAATCAATGTTTCGTTTTATATATTTCACATTCCGGTTGAGTCCTCACACAACCAGGTTTAAAATGGCTTCAGAAATTAAGATCATTTAATAATGATCTCTTCATTTTCTTTTGTCAACACGAGCACGTAAAGAGTGAGCACGCCTCGATAGCACTAAAACTCGACGCCTTTTAAAACAAAGCTGCCTTAGATCCCGTACTGCATCCACCACTTTCAACTCTGCTTCTCGCACGTCTTTGTCGTCTTCACTGAAGAGTCGCCAGCCACCACGTCCTTCCTCCCTACCCGCTCCCTTCTCCCGCCCCCTCTTGCGCCCCACTCGCGCATCGCGCCGCCACCCACCCCACCTGGCGGAGCTAGGAAGCACAGCGAGCGGCGCCGGGGGGTACGACACGGCGAGGGCGGGGCAGGCAGCGCAAACTCCAGCGGCGGCGGCGGCGGCGGGGGCGGCCCGACAGAGCGCGGCCGCCTCGAAATTGCGCTTGTCGCTTTGCGCTTTGAGGGCTCCGGAAAGAGCATGCGGGAGGCGCCGGGCGGGGCGGAGCGGGGTGAAGTGGGGTGGGGCAGGGTGGGGTGGAGTGGCGTGGTGTGGGGAGAGTGGGGCGGGTGCGTGCTGCCGAGTAGCAACGTGCGCGGGAGGCGGCAGGCAGCGATGGCGGTGGTGGCGAGCGGCGGTGGCGGCGGTGGCGGCGGTGGCGGCGGTGGCGGTGGCGGCGGTAGCGGCGGTGGCGGTGGTGACGGCGGTGGCGGCGGTGGCGGCGGTGGCGGCGGTGGCGGCGGTGGCGGCGGTGGCGGCGGTGGGGGCGGTGGCGGCGGTGTTGCCGGTGGCGGCTGTGGCGGCAGTGGCGGCGATGGTAGCGGGGGCGGCAGGAGCGGCGGCGGCGGCTGCAGCGGCGGCTGCGGCGGCGGGCTGGTGGTGGAGGGTGGCGTCGTGCGGCGGCGGGGGGCAGCGGGGTGCGGCGGGGGACAGCGGGTGATGGCAAGGGGCGGCGGGAGGCGACGGGGGACGGCGGGCGGCGGCAAGAGGCGGCGGTGGCGGGTGGCGGCGGCGGGCAGTGGTGTGACGGTGGTAGCGGTGACAGTAGTGGCTGCGGAGGCGGCGTTGGCGGCAGCGGCAGGCGGGGCCAATATCGACGGGGGCGAAGCGGTGGCCGCCGCTACTTGTTGCTCGGTCACCTGCCCACGCCGCACCCACCCCCGCGAGCGCGGACGGGCCGGCACCGCCTCCGCCCCCCTCCACACCCCTGCCCACTCGGCGCGGCGTAATCCTCGCCCGGCGGCGGCGGATTACCTGTGACGTCGGCGGGAGGCGCGTGGAAGGTGGCGGCAGGGGTATTGATGTGCTCGAGACGGTGCGTGGAGTCTATAGGTGGGGCAGTGGAATGGGCGCTGGCGGTAGTACAGGCAGCGATGGGAGTTATGACGGTAGCTATGTGGGCGCTGAAGTGGTGATTACGGAAGACCGGTGGTTGCGATGTGCCATGATAATGCGAGGGACGTGCCGAGGCTCTGCGGTTGGGATGGATGTGACGATTCATTGTAGATGCGACGATCCATGGCGGTGGCGGAGGTGCAGCGAATGCGGTGCAGGCTGCATGGTTGATGATGATGGTGGTGGAACGGAGGCTATGAAGGCTAGTGTGAGTGGGAAGCAGATGAAGGTGTTCGGGAAGTAATCAGTCGATTGAAGACTGTAGATCCCGCTATACACCGGCTAAGAGTGAGTTTGCGAACGAGTGTGAGACGAAAAGTGGTATTGAGAACTAGGGAGAAGACTGTCAAAGAGAAATGGGAAATGTAAATAAAGAAAAGAGCAGAGATATAAAATAAGACAGATTTATGATTAAAACTGATATTGGCAACAGGTTACACAAAAAAAGAAGAAATTGGATGAAAAAAATGAACGTGTATAGGTGTAGGAGGACAAAGTTGTTGAGTCAGAATGTTACACGTATTTATTGGAAGGGAAAACGTACTAAATTAGAGGCTGTAGACGGTGGAAAGAGAGAGCAGACTATCAGTAAATTATAACTGAAATTCGTGAGGCCAGCGAAAACGGTCGAAAGCAGCTGTAGGCGGCGCTTGAAACGGAGTAAGAGGTGCAGAGTGCAACGAGGCGCGTGGGCGGTGAGAGCGACGGGGCCAGCGAGGGCAGTTTCAGCGGAAACGTCTGCGAGGGTCAGCGCGGGGCTGCGAACGGATGAGTCCGGAACAGCCCAGGTTGAGCGGAGTGGAAGGGGGCGCGGCCGAAAAGGCCTGTCGGGGCGCGGCGGCTTCGCCTCGCCGCTCTCTCGACGTGGCTACGAGGGCGGGCGGCAGGCGGCGGGCGAGAGCCATCGAAACCGACTGCTCTACGAAGGGGCGGGGAGTGAGGGGAGAGGAGCAAGGGGGCGAGGGACAAGAAGCAAGGGGCGAAGAACGAGGGGCTAATATCGCGGAACGAGGAGTAAGGAGGGAGTAGAAAGGGGCGAGGGGGCGAGGGGGCGAGGGGTAAGGGGTGAGGGGTAAGGAGTGAGGTGCAAGGGGCGGGGAACAAAGAGCGAGGAGAAAGGGTTAGAAGTCAGGTGCGAGAGGGAAGAGGCAAGGAGCGAGGAGCACGGGGCGAGAAGCAAGGGGCGAGAAGCAAGGGGAGAGGAGCAAGGGGCGAAGTGCAATGAGCGAACAGCAAGAGGCGAACAGCAAGGGGCGAACAGCAAGGGGCGAACAGCAAGGGGCGATGAGCAAGGAGCGAAGAATGAAGCATGAGCTAATAGCGAGGGCGAGTGGCAAGGAAGAAGAAGCAATGAGCGAGGAGGAGGCAAGGAGCAAGGGGCAAAGAACGACAGTTGAGGCGAGAAGAAAGGGACAAAGGACAAGGGGTAAAGGGCAAGGAGCGACAGGCGAGGAGCAAGAGGCGATGAATTAGGGAAGAGGAGCAAGAGGCGACGCGGGCCCCGGGTGGTGCTTGCGGCGGCGGACGGCAGACTACTCGGGGGTGCGGGTGGACCTGCGAATCACAGGTGCGGCGGGAGAGCGGCCGCCCGCTATCTGCCTCAACAAACGCGGTGAACCAGATGTCTTCACGTTTTTTAGAGCCGTAGCAGAATATGTCTTGAAGGGATTCATTACTGTGCTCCAAGTTCTCGCAGTTCGGAATCACGGATATGGTGTCTTTGAAGAGCTTGAAGAATTGTTTGTACTATAGTTCGTGGAGGCTCAGAGTTCTTTATCGTTCGACGTATGAGAGAGTACCAAGATACAGAGACTGCATTTATTAGCATTGCTGATTCCTCCTTTTTATATTCGTTTGTCAGGGTAATTTGAATGTGGTAGTAGGGAAGCACCAATCTACCCTCCTATTCTCGATAGCCTCCATAATACGTTTTATAATTATCTCTCTTTAACTCCTGTACGCTTTTTTGTCGGGGCTATTCACCGATAGGATATTAAAATAAAGTAGAAGTTCAGCTTGCGCAGCTCTCTCTATCTAGAGTCCCTAATTTACCTTGTACGATATTGAGAACATCACAAAACATTCTACTGAATCATATGAATCATTATCAATTATCTCAAGAGCTCTATTTCAACTACTATTCTAAAAGTAAAGTTTTGCGTCTATTTGATCGAGAAATAATTCAAAAAATTAAAAGGTGAATCAATACATATTGAATTGTGTCGCAAAATTGCAAAAATTGTAAGCAGAAGCATTTGCAAAAATATTTCAAATAGGTAAGTTATTTTATTATGTCACTATTATTAATTAGTTATGTTCACTATTGTTAATAGTGAAAACTGAAATATCAAAAAGCCCTTTTCCACCACTGATCTTAAAATTATCAAAGTAGGTAATAACTAGCGTACCCGTGCGGGAACTCTCGGGTGCTATTACCCTCTTTCTTATTTTTCCATTTCCATATTAAGCCTATAATATATATTTTTCTTCAAGACTCTTATACTCCGTCACTAGTTCTATATGTCATCTTCTAATGATAACAATATAATACCCTCTTGTCAATACAAACCATTCTTATTTAACTTTATTTTCGAGCAAAGAGGTACACCCGTGTAATTCAATCGCAGAGCATATAAGTATTAATTATTATAAATTAGTAATTTCACATACCATTGCAGATTCTACAGGCTCTAAACAGGTGGGGTAGAATCGAGAAGCGTTGAAGCAGCAAAATGTAATAGATTGGTCAAGAAGATCCAATACTGTAGATTAAGGTGAGAAGAACGTTTCTTTGAGTCCATGGTCTCAAAAATTTAGTTTTTAAGGCCGTAGAACGCTCCGTTTAGGAGTATTTAACGATATAGATTAAAAACTCCTGACGTGCGTTGGCGGGTTGCATTTTACATGAATATTTAGATGCGTTTTTTAAACAAATCCTTCATATTTTTAAAGTCCAAGTACAATTCGTCAGGTCATCTGGAAATACTCTTTCTTTAGAGTCCTCATTTATAAAGATTGGTTGCGTGTCAGAGCCGCAAAGGGAAGGTACACTACTGAAATAATACAGGAGACGATTGTGTATTCGTTCCTTATGAAAACATAAACCGACTAATTCGAGAACTGTCGCATTTGAACACTAACAATAGCTTTTAAACAAACGAGCAGCTTACGTACGGCGGGAGGGAACCGAATGAAAGTTTCTCTTTTGTTATTGTAGGTGCTTAAAGGGCATGCCTCAATTACATGACAGTAAATCGTATGTAATTCGATATTTATGTTGTACTTTGTGACATTGTTTCATGAATTTTGATTTTTCTAAATTAGGAAATTTGTTGGTGCTGTCATATTAGTAGGGAAAAATGACAAATTTGAAAAGGAAGTAAATGAAAATATAATTTTGATATCGGATATGCTTTTGTAGTTAATACATACATATGGAAGGTTTTATATTACGAAACCACAATCCCAAAGATTTTGCGTAACTGAATAGAAAGATTGCACACTGAAACAGTTCTAGTAGTAAAGAAAGATTGCAGTAGAATGAATAGAATAGAAAGATTGCAGTGAAAACAGTTCTTGGAGTAAAGAAATACATCTCCCTGCACTGGAATGTATATGTATTTGGATAATGCAATTAATCTTAATTTTTTGTTTACAGTATCACTTAAATTCATAATTCAAAAAAATTATAATTATTACATTCAGTGACGTCTGTAACTTTCATATGCTTCGTTAGTGAAGTTGATTATCAATACAAGCCACGTGCAAAGGGTCAATAACATTACCCTCTTTGATGAAACATCACTTTCCCTGGTAACAATCATTTGTCTTCATGAAGTACGTATTCGGTGAAGGCTCCACCCTCTACGTCAGGATGAACGTCATCTAACCATCCGCTTAAGAGCGATGAGTATTAATTGTTTGGGGAAAAGTGAGCAGCGATCAATACAACCACCGCTTCTATCCGAAAATTCTCTATGTCAAAAAATATTATTATTCTGAGACTTGCGTAAAACAAACTGTTTTCACTCATTTTGTTGCATAAATGTCATTAATTAGATATTTATAAAATATTAAATGAAGTCATGCCTTATATGCCCGTAGATCGCAAAGTAAGACAGTGGAATCACATATCCTTTCTTCTAACGTTTCTAAGCATCATAAAATGTTAAGTAAAAGATCTCAGAAACATAAGTAAAGACAAGGGAAAGCATGGGAATCCTTAAAAAAGTCTCAGATATGTCAACTCTGGCGACATATGGCAAACAACAGAACCACCTCTGGTAAATTATATGACCGCAGTTTATTTGATGCAGGTAGCCTAACTGAAGCATGGCTGGGGTGAGTCAAGGCATCAACTAATGTCCTGTAGTGCCTCTGAACTGGAGGTCCTATGGTTCAAATTCCGATGGCCACGGATTTTTGACACTAGCTAAATACCCAGAATGTATTCACCTCAGTCCGGTGGAAATTTCTAGCAGGCATCTGCTCTTATCGGTAGTTTTCCGTGGTTTCTCCGATCACTATCAGGCGAATGTCGGAGCAGTACCTTAACAATGGGCCGCGGGCCGCGTCCGATCTTTGCTTCCTATTCCTAGTCTTTCATTACCCCGTACTTACACGTCCACTTATGTGCACAACATTATCACACATGTCGAGAGACCAGTCAGGAGCATATGGCTTGTCCTGGCTGGGGCGGTGTTGGCTTGCAGATATATATGGAAGTGGACCCCATCTCGCAAGCCAATGTGTAGGTTGGTGGCGGATGTCGCCATACGGAGGGGGGGGAGTCTACCGTCACCTCACGTGATAAAATCGCTAAGGTAATGATACCATGCTTGTGGTAAATTACCATAGTCGTTGACGAGCTCGGAAACTAAGTAATGAATCAACAGAACGAAAATAGTGTGATTTGTCGGAGCCCCGTCGTTTTGTAGCTACATGCAACACTTCACAGAAAGTGGTACATCCTCTGCAAGCGTGTGCAGCGCCTCTACAGAATGTTGGGAGCGTTGGGCGGGGCGGCAAAAGTGACGGTCCAATCAACTAATACCTGATCCCCACTCACTCGTAAACACAGAAATCTCCTTGTATCCACAAGAGAATATTTCGTTTGTCCACACGACATTGTTTCTAGAGTTTCAAATGCCAGAGTTAGAAAAATCGACCTCATCATGAAAAGGACGTTGTGAGGAAACTCCGTAAAGTTTAATGTCGCAAAAATCACCTACAGTTCTCCATTTGTGGTGCAATGTCTTATGAGCACAAGCGCTCCGACCATCAGCGGGGTCGGTGCAAAAGTTGCACTAAGAGAGTGTGTGAGGAGGGCGCGCGCGCGCGCGCGCGCACACACACACACACACACACACACACACACACACACACACACAAACTATAAGGGTTTCACTACTGCGTAAGCGATAGCGAGAAAGGAAAAACAGTAACTATTTTTCTGCTCTTGCATGAAATAATTCTAAAATTACTAATGTTGATATGTTACTTTTAACATTTTGTACAGTACACCCTTCATGTCAGACTAAATGATACAAACTCTTAGGGTACATGGAGTATTCAAAACCACTTTTTGGTCGATATAGATATAATGGAAAATTTCATTTAACGAAAGATCACGTGTCATTTTCCACTGATAGGCAGGCAGCTTGATATGCATTAATGTTGGGCAGGTCCCATCCCGCCGCAGTCAAGAGAGATTTCGTGTACCTGTCAAACCCAAGAAGCCAGAATCTGGAAAACGGACATTTTCAATGACCCAAAAGCAATTAGGAACGGGTTTCCCCAGTCTACTCGAATGTCCATAATTTCCACAGTATTATAAAGTTCATAAATCTCAAAGTTATGGCCGCTCTCTGATAATTATTTAGGTCACAAACGGCCAAACCGTCGATCCCAGGTTATTAGTAGCTCCTGTTGAAATGTTCGATGCAATGCAGTGTTGCACTTAGGTTGGCCAACCTGAAGATTCTCCTCTGAGCAAAGGGGCTACTAGTCATTCAGTTGACTCACGAATCTAGTCAGACAGTGGATTCACGAAAGAAGCTACTCGTTTAGTCCCACGCAACAGTCACGTAACTGTCTTAAAGTTGACAGAGTGAGCGTGAGTTTACGAGAGTTATGTTTTACGTGTGTTTATCTCATTAAATCTAAGATATGTTTGTGCCAATGATGGTGAGTTATAGCAAAAAAAACTTAAAACGTGAATTGGTATGGAAGGCCAATTACATTTTATCAAGGTAAATGGCGAAAGTGTGTTTACTCTGCAATATAAGTATCAGTTGAGGGAACGGAACGTTGAATTTTACTTCAAAACGGTTGATTTGGGAATTGGAATGGATTTAATTCTGTTTTAAGGTTAGAGAGGGTAAAGCAGCTAAAATCCCAAGTAAATGATCAACAATCAACTATTTTTAAACCATTAAACTAGAATATATCAATGTCAGAGGCATCGTTCCGAGTTTCAAAATTTATTGCACAGAATACGAAACCGTACAATAATACGAATACAATAAAATACGAATTAATCAAAGAGGTATTTTTAGAAGCTTCAGTATATGCCAACTTTAAAAATAAAACTGAGACGTCAGCTACTAATTCTCTACAACTTTATGAAAATAGTGTAATGAATACTGTTGAGGGTAAGAGTTCTGACATCACTTGAGAAAAAGTTAGTGGTGCTAAACATCACATACTTTCTCGCCCGTATTTTCACGCAAAATTACACAAAAAGTACTAAAATTTTGGAAAAATGTACATGAGGTTATTTCAAAATCTACCTTTAACGAACTTATTTTACTAAGGGAAAAATTTCTGTCTAATATTTTAGTTGTAGGAAGACTCCGAAATAAAATTTGAAGTTTTGCATTTTCGAAAAACCATGTTTTCAATGAACATGAGACCTGCACCACTTTCTTAAATGTCCTTCACACTCTCCAACAACAAAATTTAATTAAAAAAAGATGCCATTTTTTTGAAAATTTAAATAATGTCCCAGGGACTTCATGTAAAATACCACCCAAAATTAAAATATCGATTACAAATTCAAACCGGTCGCGGCATCAGCCAGATCGACAAGGGAATATTAATTTTGGATAAAATTGCCTGAACGGCTTAGCCGCTAGATTTGTTCACCGTCGGGCAGACGGACAGACTGACGTTTTGCCGTCATTCAATTTTTCGGTAGCAATAACTGACAAAACACGAATTCTGGCTACACCACGTGATAGAGGATTTGTCCCCTACATTTAGCAGCAGGAGTTATCCACCAGGGCTCTGTAATAAGGGTTTTCTGCTCAAAATTCTCCAGTATTACATAACGCCAGTATTACAAAATTCGCCAGTATTACATAGTTTTTCGCGCAATATCACATAACTTTCTCTCTCCTCCGTAGCAAGAAAGCAAAAACTGACTTTTATCGCTGCAGTCAACTTTCTTAAAACTTGAGAAAACGACTGATATAACTGATACAGCTCAGTTGGCCGTTTTTGAAACAAGAGAGCTAGTAGTAAATACCTATTACTGTAGGTATTATACTAGAGAAAACAGGAGACAATACAAGAGTGTCATCCATCTAATCTTTATAGAAAACAATTCTCAATATTTTTGTTTACAAATAAATTTGATCTTTATGCTCAAGCAAATTTTGTAACTTTTTCTTTAAATGAAAGTTATTGGTTCCTCTATGTGTTTCTCTTGTCCTTTTTACTTAGACATAAAGTATTATTAATGTCTTAAAATCAAAAGAATGAACGCTTATCTGCCATCATTTGTTGATTACTTCGTCCAAGTGTCGCGAACTGCAATCGACCTCCAGAAATCAGAAGTCGTTTTGCCGTCTGAAAGCATGTGAACGTGATGTTATAGTTAACATAGAAAAGATAGCGAGGTGTGTAAGAGCGCGTGTTTTGATATTTTTAAATGTAGAGATCAGTAATAAACCGTCAAATCTTGATAAATTTCTACTAGTTAACTCAATATGTCTATTGAAAAATTTGTTCTTCCGTTTTGCCGTCATTCAATTTTTCGGTAGCAATAACTGACAAAACACGAATTCTGGCTACACCACGTGATAAAGGATTTGTCCTCTAAATTTAGCAGCAGGATTTATCCACCAGGGCTCTGTAATAAGGGTTTTCTGCTCAAAATTCTCCAGTATTACATAACGCCAGTATTACAAAATTCGCCAGTATTACATAGTTTTTCGCGCAATATCACATAACTCTCTGCCATCATTTGTTGATTACTTCCTCTACAGTATTACCATCAGTTTTTCATTTGTGTCTCTTGTGAAAAATCAAATGCATTTTCATATACTACAGATTTATTAAAATTGATCACAATTTTTTCTAGAAATGTATATTTAAAGGTAATAAACAAACATAAAAAGTTTTTATTTCCATCCTGTTTTCATTTGGTGGCTAACAATAGAATTTAAAACCCGTACAGTTTCTCAGAAGCGTCATGTTTGGCCACTATTGAACTTGGGGACAGCTTTATTTACATGAATACCATCATTACAAAAAAACTAATTGTAAATTGTAAAAATTGAACGAATTCGGTGGCATCAACTGTCAGTTGCGTTTTATCTAAAATATTGACCTGAACCGACACTTGAACGTAAAAGCCGAGGATACAACTTGTTTGCAGTTCTGAATATCCCATGCAGTGAAAGAGAAAATGATCCAAATCCTGAAACTTTGAACCTCGGCAGTCTAGACAGACGACATTTATCTGAGCCCTTGGCTAAGAACTGAAGGTCGCGTCGCGTCAAGCGAGGTTGCAAGCGCAGCAGCGGCTCCGTGTTTGAGGAACGTGGGTCGGATAAAACCTCTCAGGAGAGCAGAAATGCAATTTAAGGTCATGAAGAATACGCTGCACGTCGATGTAGCAAGAGGTCGCAGCTGGGGGCGAGAAGCGCTTGCACGGAGGCAGCTTGCACAAGGAGCGTGCACGTGAACGCTAAAAATAGTTTTCATCGCTGTAGTACGATTTTTTTAGTTGAAAAAACTGAATTTTTGTATTTTTGTATTTTCTATCTGCCAATTCCAAAACGTCTCTTGTCCACTTTGTAAAACTTACGGGAAATCACGTTGTTCTCGTTAATGTTTATTTCTCTCCTCGAATTAAGATACATACGTCACTAATTATGATATAATTAGATGATAAATAAACTTTAACAAGAAAAACGTGATTTTCCGTAAGTTTTACAAAGTGGACAAGAGACGTTTTGGAATTGGCAGACTCATTTGAAAGTTGTGTTCAAGTGGGTTAATTTTCCAAAAAGAGCAGTTTAGAAGCCTCTTGATAATACATGCCTGAAACTGTGAAAAAACTGAATATAAATAATAAGCAGACCGAAGGAGACTACTGCTGTAATTCAGAAAAAAATGGGGTTTATCGTATAATTATTTATATTAAATCTTTCAATACAAGCACTATGACGAAGTTCACAGATTCATGCATGATTGTTACCGTCGCAAATCATTTCATAATATAATTTCTTTCAAATAGAAAAGCAAAAATAATAAATACGTGTGAAGGAAGTGTCTCAATTGTTCACGCAAACCATTGAAAATGTTATAATTTCTCGGGTCAACTAGGAAACCGATTTACATCTCACTTCGTCATTACAAACAGCGATAAGGCTTCCGTTACAGCGGTGTTCAGCTCTACTTCACCACTCCGTTATTCGCATCGAGGTGGTGAGAACATAATCATCCGCGTACGTCTGTCTCCATCAGAACCTTAGTCCTCATCCTCGTCGCCACAACTCTCACCACAACCGTCGCCTCTGGCAGTTTACAAGCCCTCATTGCGGGTAGTGGTGGTGGTAGAGGAGGAGGAGGAGATGCAGATTGTGGCGGTGGCTAACAAGACAAGGCGGGGAAAGGCGGTGAAAGGCAGGGACAAGGGCGGAGCGGGGAGACGAGAAGCGAGGCGTAACGGGGTGGAGCGGGGTGACGCGGAACGGCGAAGGAAGCGGGACATGGAAGTGGGGCGGTTCGGGGCGGGGAGGTTCGGGGCGGGGAGGTTCGGGGCGGGGAGGTTCGGGGCGGGGAGGTTCGGGGCGGGGAGGTTCGGGGCGGGAAAATTCGGGGCGGGGAGGTTCGGGGCGGAGTGGTTCGGGGCGGGGAGGTTCGGGGCGGGGCGGTTCGGGGCGGTTCGGGGCGAGGAGGTTCGGGAGGGGGCGGAGTGAGGGCGGCACGGGAGGAGAGTCCCGGTAACAGGGTTACAGCCGACGGCGTGGCGGCGGTGGCGGCGACTGCAGCCCCCGGCGAGTTTGTGTGCGTCTTAAATTGCGTTACGGTGTCCATTACGGGGCCAGGTACTCGGCGCGCGCGGCGGCGGCGGCAGCGGGGACTGGGACGGCGGGGCAGCCGGGGTCGAGCGGGCGGCGAAACAGCTGAAGGACGAGCGGGGAAGAGAGTCCTACCCCCTCCCCGCTCCGACCGCTCAGCGTCTCGACCGCCGCGCCGCCGCCAGCTCCAAATGGAAAGCATTACAAACCCAAAGGCCGGTTTGGGTAATGTAGTTACCGTATAAACAGACAAAAGACAACATGATATTTTTAATATTTTTATTTTATTCACTCTGGAAGAGAACATTGGCCGGTAAGGTATAATTCGTGAAAATTGCGTTGCTGCTATGGAGACCTCGCTAAAAGAATTGCTTTTCCAGAGAACCATTTAAATAACTCCAGAATAGAGTTACGTCAGTAATGTATAAACAGTCTACTTAATTTTATTTATAATTTGAGCACTTTCGAATACTTTTATTTGTGAACAAAAAATAATTCAGTCAAGAACACAAGAAAAGAATATTTTAAGAGCCTTCGAAGTATCTATAATCCTCCGCATAAACATACTGTAGTAATTAATTTCATCGTTAAATAATGTACGTATTGGTTAGTTTAACCTCTTAATATGCTGGTAATTTAAAATTGCCTACCATATTACCTACTGTGCAACAGGAAGCCATACGACAAAGATAGCATTTATTGCCAGACTACGTGTTGTGAGGATATGCTACGTTAAATTAAATTAAATTATATTCTCTCATGTGAAATAAAAATTTCTAAAATAAATAATAAAAACTAAAAAAATAAATAATATTTAACCACAAACAATAAATTGTAAATCACAAAATAAAACCAATTACTGCTCGGAATTTAAAATGCATGAACAATGATAGAATTGAAGAGCAATGCTACCTACCGTACACAGCCTACGTTGGCTCATGCAATTCATATTTTTATCTCCAGCACGAAGGTGAGCGAGATTTCTGAAAAGGCCTAGTTTCATCGATTGCCCTGTAGGAACTCATAAATACACCAGGAAGCCAGAATTATCCTAAAATACCTGCTCTTAATATCGAGCGTACTAGTCCACTTTAAGGAAGTACTATTTGTATCTTCTGGCGTTCTGATTTCCAGCAAGCTCTGCTCTGCGGTGGAAAACATTCTAAGCAGTGGATCGACCACAAGCTAAAGTGAACAATTGTTTTAACTTATTGAAATTAACTTACGATACACAATCATTGAAGATCTTCATTAATTAATAAGAAACGCCGTACATTCTCTGAGTGTACATTTTTTTGATTCAATTGTGTCTTTGTATAGTACAGAGCTTAAAGTAGTCCATCCTATTTGGTTTGACCATTTCGTCTGCTTTTCATAGGGCTCATAATGACAAATTCATTTTACCTATATTATTTTACAAAAAGAAGACAATTGCATTTTAGTATCTTTACATAAGTATTCAATACTTCTTCTCTAGATAGCCCTGAATATTCCATTTCGATACTCTAATAAGAGAGTAGTATCAAGCGAATTTCTATCGCTACTTATCTTTTGCCTTTGTTTAGGGGTAACCTACTCAATTCCCGCGTTTAAACTTTTCAGTTCGGAAGGCAGAACTGGGTTGCGAGATAAAGGCCTTCCCCTCTCAAGGTTTCTCTCTCTCCCACGGTCGCAGGCATTCACGTAGAAATAATACCACTGGTGCGAGATGAGTAAGCACGGTAGCCTAGGTTTTGCGTGCCGCAGATGGCGACTGCAAGAGACGCCCATTGTGCTCTGGTCTTTGGGTCGCCCTCACCGCCCTTCTCCTCTTCCCTCCCTCCTCTCTCCGACTAGCGAAGGGAGCCACGGAATCGGCTTCCATGCGAACGTCTTGGATCTTGTTTTGGACTGATAGCTTGTAGAAGCTAGGTTGAAAAATATTTGAAATGTTAATAATAGTTTCCAAGACTATTTCAATATCACTTTCTTCTTCGGTATTACCCCCCCCCCCCATACACACACGCATATCGGGACATGTCAAGGCAAGGGCACAATGAGTGTCCACTTATATAAGATAAAAGCAACCATTTTTTATTGTAACAATATTTGCAGTATTATTTATTAAATGAGCGAGAATTAAACTAACTACCAATTCGACTTCGCAAAAATACTTCTCACTTTAATTTCACTCAGATTTCGAGGTTCTTCTCGTTTCTGACCAACCGCGCTACTGAGTGGAATACAGAGAAGACCTAAACATAAACCTTCAAAAGCTTAGTAGTGGTCATGAAGTTTAATAGCTGAGTTTAGCTTATTTCTCTGCAGCGACTATCAACGGGGGAGCTCTCGGTTCGACACCCGATAGTGGCAGATTTTCGATTCTCCGTAGATAGCTTGGTCGCGTATGCATCGGTCTTTTAATATTATTTCTTGAAATATTTTTAGTAACACTTGCAATGTTTGTAACGTTGATCCGGAAATTAATGTAAATTAATTACTACTTAATGTGAAAATAATTCGAGCGTACTTTCTTCCACAAGATTAATGTCACAACTACGATTAAACGAAATCGAAGTGGAAGTTACCTTTCGTACTTATTCTCTGGTAAACGATGTTTCTTATGAGCGCATTAGTTATCACAATAACTTACATTAATCTCAAAACACCGGAAAGCTTCTTTCTAGTCCACATTCATTCGCCTCGACCGACCGACCGACAAACTTATCGTAAATTGGGACAAGTAGATTTCAGAAGGAGGTGCGGTTCTTGGAGATTGATGAATTGGGAAGTTCAATGGAAATTATTGTGTACTATCGATCGTCGAGTGACAGGAAATTATGGAAGCAATGAGCCATAGGGCAGAGAGTAGGCACGACGGTCCTGTCGTCATCGCTGGTGATCTAAATCTTTGTAAAGTTAAAAGGAAAGGAGAAGTGTACAAAAGGAAATTCCAGACGTAGTTGACCTGAGCTAAAGAGTAAATGCTTTTAGAGTTGATTTCACCAAAGCATTCGATATAGTCCCACAAACTACTTAGGAGTGACTATTAATGTCGGGAAAAGATCATTGAATAGTGGCATGGATTAAAGAGTTGCTTCGCAACAGGTAACAGATATATAGAGCAGAACAACAGTTATCGAAAGTAGGCGATGTTGCGTCAGGGTCATTACAAGGGTGGGCAATAAAGCCTCTGCTTTTTATAGAATTTGTAAATGACCGCCCAAATAACGTACGTTCAAAGGTACGATTATTCGGAGACCACTTACATGTTATACCGAGTAATCGAAGGACGATAAAACATTTTGCAACGGCTTAAAACACTTGTCATATTTGACATATATTAATGGTACGAAAATTAAAGGATCGAAAAGTAAAGCAGTTACTTTTGACCAGGTATAACTACGCTGCAACTGATTATTATTTCGTTAAGACTTCATTCCGCGAGTATTGTCTTGTAAGTATATATCTTGTTATTCAGTTAGATGTTATTCAGTTATGGTGGGAGAATTATATAAACCAACTGTCGAGAAAGACATGGAAGTCGTTACATTTTGTAATGCGAACATTAAAGAAACGTACGGTATCTATCTGTTGTAATGTGGAATAAGAAGTGACTCGATTTGTTGGTTTCCAATATACACTTATTCAAAAAGCAAATTTAAAAACAATTCAAGAAAAGCATTCATGTTTTTTTTTTGTACGAGAAAAACTCATTAAAACAATCCCCATGGAAACCCTACTTAATAAGGAAAAAGCGAGGCATTATCTTGTATAAATCGTATGTAGGCTGATCGGCTTGACAGGAAATTCAGAATATACTGGAAAAACCAGCAGATTTCGGTTGGGACCATGATCACAAAATTTCGTCAAAAAAAGAGAAAACATTTAGGCAAACTTTCATTCGCCAGTAGAACTTTCACAAGAGATTGGAACAGCTTGCCTGCAATAATTTTCAAAACTATTACTCCCAATGCTTGTAGTTTTAGAAATACGTTAGAATTAGTATTTTATCAGTAAAGTAAACAATTTTAGAATCTTGTAGTACGATACAACTTAATTAACTTGTTTCGTGCAATTCAACGATGCGTTTGAATAGATTCGAAGTGTGTTGAAACTTGGGTCAGTGTAGCAATGCAGTGAAGGCAATACACATATGCAGTGCCGTGTATCGCCGTGTGATATAATGCTGTCGTGTGTAATATTAAGTTATCATTTTTCATTATAATTATTGTTATTGTTATATTATTGTTATTATCATTATTTGTATTATTACTATATTAGCATATTATAATAATATTAATTTATTTTGTAAGTTATTGCCACCGAGTTGTGTTCAATTGCAGTTAAATACATCCATTTTATCTTAACATGGCTAGTCATTCTTTTGTCATCAAGTCTTAAAATGGCTGCAGAACTTCGTGTAACGTGTATGAGATAGTGCAGAGTATATTTCTGGCACACAATGGTAGCGTTACAATGACATTCGTCAAAAGTAAGATTAATATCATTTAGGATTAATTAATATCCATTTAGGGTCAAGCAGTGCGACATTGCTGCAGTATGTCACACTCCGAAAATAATTTGTAAGCAACACCTTATACAAATACATTTTGTGAAGGTTTCCAATCGACCTATTTGGCTATTTGGCTTAAAAGCTCTGCATTAATCTAAGACAAATTGATGAGGAAGTTCTGACCAATACGTCTTCTTAACGGTTTTGCGCATTTTTAGAGTCGCGACTGCGAAAAATGTGGTGAATATTCACAAAATGGTACTAATGTTTTTGACTTTATTTGTTGTGTTCTTTTAGATAGTACATTCTTTCACAAACATATAGGTACAGCCTGTATATAAAAATGCCTTCGGACTTCTGAAATGCATATGAGTGCAGACATGATGAGCTTCCGTGATAATGAGTTCTTGCGAAATCATGCGCACGAGCGAAAAGCTTCCCGCCAGCAAATAAAATTACGCGCCCATTTTCAGCGAAACCAAAAGCCGCCAATTCGACGATTCCGTACCAAAGCAATTACTCCGGAGAAACGGCAAATGCGACACTCACTGCTTCATAATTATGTTCTCATTACCGCGCGCTTGGCGCCACTAGTGTCACACGTTACATATTACGCATAAATTAACGTGCGACAACAAATTTCAGAGTGTTAATCAAGCGGCAATGTTTCATTAGCCTCCGACTTTTCACATTTCCAGGAAAATCTTTCTTTGAAAATTTCAAAACGATGGCGACAACCGTAATTACGTAATTACATTTTACAGAAATGGCGATTTCATGGATCGTGATAAAGTAGGAAATATTACTAGTTCGGACATTTAGCAGACGGTTTGAACAAAGTTGTGTGAATGGTCATAATCAGATCATTCCGGACATTATACGGCTAAAGTAGACATCTGCCATTCCTCACTCATACGGCGCTGGTAAGGTGATTGTGTGAGTGAGACGTCTTGTGCTTTTACGTGGTGTATTTTGGCATAAAACCATGATGTAAATTATGAGTTGCACAGACTTGAGATTGCTTAAAGAAAATTGCGAAGACCGAAGTTCTTCGTGCTACAACTCATTACTCCAACTCTAAAATGCGTAGAAAAGCATCATCTAAGGCAAACAGGAGGTTGAGTGATATCGTGTAAATGAAAATGTCCGGTTGACACCGGTAGTTTAACTATAAAACTACACACCCTGGCCCTCACTAGGCATAAAACTTCCCATCATCAGCATGATTCTTGTTCATTACATAATATATTATATTCCTAATCATCGTAATGGACTTCACCTCATCTAGGCTAAAGGACACTTCGTCCAGTTTAACTCCAAAGAATGTTTCGAAGGAGTTCCTTCTTCAAACTTAGTCTTATCACTTTAGTCAATGTTAACATGAAGTGCCTAATTTTCCAATGATTCAGGTTGGACATTTGTCATAACACATCCCGGGATGTAAAGTAGTCATTTCCAGTCCTTCAATTGGTGGATTGTCGATCCACCTGCAGAGAAGTTCGGGGATCCGGTCGAACCCAGCGAGAGTCGGAGCAGTTCCCAAAACAACGGTCTTGGCGGCGATCGCGAGCCATCGCTTCCCCATCCTCTCCCCCAGACTAATCTCCACTCCCACATTTCTCTTCCCTCTTTGTTGATTGATTGATCAACAAGCGTCAACTGCTAAGATAACTAGTCCTGTAAGAGTAGTGCACGATTTTTCCTCGAGAGGTGGCGATGATCTTCCTCCGCTGGATGGCGAGATCCGGCGCCGACCTACCGTCGGCTAGCGGGGTTTTTCTCAACCAGGTATCTCCCACCAGCGGGGCACATCCGCAGCCGGGACAAGCTCTAAGCTCCCGACCGGCCTCCCAGCATGTGTAGTAGTGTAGTGCATGTTAGTGTAAGTATACGTAAGTAAGGGGTGAGCATAGGACAAGGAAGAGGAAGGAAACATCGCGCGCGGTCCGAGGCCCGTTTCTTAGGGTACTGCTCAAGCATTCGCCTGGTATTGATCGGAGAAACCACTGAAAACTACGCTCAGACTGCTCTGATCGGTAGTTTTCAGTAGTGGCTACAATTCTCCTCCAGACAGCGACTGAACTCGACCTAGCTGACAAGCTGGTCTTGAAAATCCTGACACCGTCGGGTTGCGAATCTAGGACCTCCCGGCGACATCAACTGATGCCCTGAGCCACATCTCCCGGTCATCCCTCATGGTGTAAAAAAGACCCCGGCAGGACTTCGAGTACGCCTACGCGGCTTGAGTTAGGCTTTAGCGTCATAGGAATATTAATAAATTTCAAACTTATTTTACCAGCGCTGCCCTCGTAATTACCGCTTGAAATCACTGCTCAACAAAATTACTCATCTCATCCCACCCTGATGCATTTCATGACGCCACCAGCTAGCATTTCCAGTAAATGTCCCGCCCTGGTTCGGATTGAAGTGGAAATGAAACGTGCAAGGGGATGTGCGTGGATGGAAAGTCGGGAACCTTTTTATCGATATTCAGACGTGTTTTGCATTTTTTTCGCTCGAGATATTCGCTTTCAAAACTCTGAATTCAGCTGGATGAGATTCGGCGTATCATTTGAAAAGCTCGAGAGGGATGTTTCCTGAAATTTAAAAAAAGTCTAATAGTTACATTTTCCTATAAAACATGGTATTACTGATAGTAATTGATAACGTAATATTAGATAAATATTATGAATTTCATTTGAAAATTAATTTTTCCAGGGTAAACCTTAATATGTTTCAAATAAAAACTATTGACACCAGCTGTAAAGTGTAAAAAATTATGGTTATTTTCAGATGCATAAATTGACAGTCTTAGATATTAAATATTGTGACAAAAATAATTATTTTTCTCTAGTGTTAATCAAACATTAAATAAAGTAACAATTACAGTTAATGAAGGATAACAACTTAAAGTAAACAACTTTGAATTGTTATTTGTTATTTTCAGATTTGCTGAAAAGCTTTATTTTCTTTAAGTATGGTGTTCAGATGGCTCTTATTAAATGTTACAAACTTTAAGAACATACAGATCGGGCGGAGACAATCACTTTTTGCCAATGAAAATTTGGTGAGAAATCTCGCTTAAAGGAGATACGCATCTGAAATTTCTGACATCGCCCCTTCCACATCCACAACACTTGTGCCCAGAAGACATTTTACAACATTTCAAATGCTATGAGTTTTGCGGCGTAGTTTAAACTTTTATAATTCCCTCTCAACGTTCTCTTCACAAATGATCCAACATTTTCAAACACTGACACTTCAAATGCCCTAATAGATGGCTCGTCGATTAGCGTGCTCGCTTTCCACGGCGCAACCCCGGGTTCGATTCCCGGCCGGGTACAATATAACTGTGCGCTTTCCTTACAAATGTCCCAGTATCTATTGCGTGTGTCGATGAGAAAGCCCACCTTAAAGTTATGAAGATCAGTTTATACGGTGAAGGGATGTCCTCATGCTAACCACACGACCCTTTATCTCATGGCCGAGAGGCTGAGTCACAAGGCCCGTAGCTGGCTTTTGAGCCGTCGGTCAGGACAAGCACATTAAATTCTTGAAAGAAACACACTCGAGAATACACGCAGCACTTTCGCATAGATTTCGACATGCATAGATTTCACCGGCGCGTCTAAAGCCCCCAGGTACCTCACGTCTCTGCAGGCTACTGTCCTAAAAGATAAACCGTTTACTGTGAAGCGTCACATGTGTCTACATAACGATGGGATTCCTGTACAGTGTTGGCTTTGACACCCCTAAGATTTGAATGTAATGGACAAATGGTGCAATGGGAGGCTGCAAGAATCGGAGATCCCCGGGAAAACCAACCGCAATCCCACATTGCCTACCAGAGAGTTCAAAGGGAGTGGTGGCATTTTCAGTTCGAAATCCTGAGGGAGAAAGCTAGCGGAATGAAACGTATCACTACTTTACCAATGCTGTCCTTTGGCTCGACAGCCCGCTAGGGGCCTTGGCCGATCAGCGGTGGCCCAGTCTCTCGGCCAATCGATAAGGAGTTTGTGACTTTACCAATACTACTTTACCAATTTTTTTATTTAGTATTATTTTTTTGTATTCAATACTCAGTATTTGTGACCCAATCTGGAACAGTAAATGAAACTAATGTTTAGCAGATAATATAACACGAATTGTGGTGGATAAATTAAAAATCGGGGGAAGATGGAAACAGAAGAACATCAACAAATCCTGCAGCGAACCCGATTTCTCCACTATATATTTCACAAGTATCCACCAGTATTTGATCACTGGTGTCCGAAAGTAAACTGCTTGTGAGCTGATTGCAGGAAACGCTCGAGGGGATAAAAACAGATAATGGAAACACGAATGTTTAATATTAACACGTAGTGAGCTGTGAATAAAACAAAATCCGAATGAGTAAAGACAATACATACATGACAATAAAGAGGTAATGAAAAAGATTGTATCAATGAAAAACAAATCCTAACAAATGATTTATTAAAATTTTCAATCCCTTGAAAGGCTATATGGCCGAAAAAGAAGAAAATAAAATGAAAACAACGGGTTCTTTTGTTGAAAGTATGAATGCAAAAACAAATGCTTTATCGTAGACCTAAACGCGCAGACAGATACCTAGTCATCGAGTGAGAAGAATAAGAGAATACTTGGGTTTGATTTGCTAAAATTGTAACTTACAGTTTCCCATCAAGAGTACAAGATCTGAGTTATCAGGTACGTTATTGAGGATATGTGGTTTTAAGAGAATTTAGAAAGTATAGTTAGCACTCGTAAATTAGGATACGTACGATCCATCACTACTACCTTAGAGCATTCTGCGTCCGCGAGTGTTACCAAACGGAATGGACCCATTCCAGTAGATACTAACTTTTTAGTTAATCTTTACTTAGAGTTAACACCTCGATCTATTCGAATATCGATGATGGTAGGTTTTCGAAACTAGCTATATGGCTAAGTCGAATTCAGCCACCGTCTGGAGGCGAATTCTAGCGTCTGATCGATCGTTTTCTGTGGCTCCAGACTAATGCCGAAGCAATACCCTACCAAACGGGCCACGGACCGTCCTCTCTTCACTCCTTAATAACCCACACGTATATATATATATATATATATATATATATATATATATATATATATATATATATTACCACACATGTCGGACACCAGTCGGGTTCAGTGGAGACCAAGCGGGAGCGTAGATCTTGACGATGTCCCGTTGATGGGAGATACCTGGATGCGGGAAATCTCGAAGCCAACGTGTAGGTCGGCACCGGGTCTCGTAATCCATCCGGGGAAGGCTACCACCACCACCACCAGTGATAACAGCACGCACTTCATTTACGGCACTAATGACCATAGTAGTCGTCGCGCCCGGAAACCCGAAATAATCGATCAATCTAAGCTCTTGAAGTTGATGCATTTTCATCTGCAGCTCCACATACTTCGAATAACACCATTCAATACCTTGTCATTAAAATGGTTCACATCTTCAATCGCCAGTTGCGATTTCATCTATACTACACTTTCCATTGCATCCTCGTGAAACTCCGCGTTCGTTTTCAGTGAACTCGTCACTAAGGGATGGGAAAAATATTTTTAAAACATCGATATTTTTGAGAAGAAAATTCGATACTGTAACATCGATGTTTCGCTTTCGATGTTTTCTCCAGGTCGATATATTTGTGCAGTAACATCGCGGTTCAAAAGAACTCTCGTGATGTAAATAAAATTCCTTTGTGTGTTTGTGTGTGTAGGTGTGGGTGTTGATTGTGGTTGTACGGTGTGAGTGTGCGTGTGACGCAATGTTGTAAAATGCACGTCCTGAACATTATTTCTCGCACTACAACTATTGTTAAGTGCTACGTAACAAACATTCCGCATCTCCAGTTGTTGATAGTGAACGTCTCTTCTATACAACGTGTAATTTTACCACGTGTATAATCTCGGCCACGTGGTTACATGACTGTGTTTTCTAATACGAACTCTGCATTACGGCTTGTGGTTACATAACTGTGTTGTTACTGCAAACTGCGTTATATGTCGAACTACTAACTGTCTTGACTCAGTGACCTTTAATTGTTTTATTGCCAGCTCACACGGCATACTGCTTTAACATATACATAATGCAATGATAATTCACGTCCAGCTGAACTCGCACATAAGGCTACAACTCAATCACTGTTCAACTTACAATTTGTAATCATTGTTGTATGTGGTCACCTACATTGAACATTGATTAGAAAATTAAGATGGCAGTCAAATTTAAAGCAGAATATTCTTGAATTTAATACTGACGTGTTAGGTTTCACTTTAACACAAGGACGTTTTGCTTCCAAATGTTTTATCATATTTAAAACATTTATGTTTTTTGTCAGTAATCATCGACATCGAAAACCTTTTGATGATCTTTCCAAGCATAGGTGTTTTGCTTAACTTTGCCATCACTATTCCGCCACCCAACCATCGCCACCACAGTCGCCAACTCCGCCACCTCCACGCCACTGTCACTGCCGTCGCCGCCGCAGGTGCGGAAACCGCGCTCGAAGCGCCGAACCGCTGATTGGTTATTTCCTGCAGTGGCGCGCCGCGATTGGCTGCGAACAACCGGATTATCCATCGGCGGTTGCGGGGCCGGAGGCGGCGGCGTCGACGGCAGCGGAGGAAGAAGAGGAGGCGGAAATGGCCCAGAAGGGGGCTCCGAAGGAGGTGACGGGAAGACATCACGATGTTCTTTCTTTGCTGACGTCACCACCATCATCTGTGAAGTCATCATTGTACTTTCGGCTGTTACATGTAGAGAGGATATGGATCCACGTCACGAATTGTGATCACCGCCGAGTCCTATTGCTTGGTTAGATGGACTTTTAAAGGAAAATAATACATGGTCGGGAAATTAAGATGGAAATTATTTAATCCAGAATGAACTTTGGCGTTACAACAATTATCGATTCATTTAGAGAATTGTGTTCACTTGGTAATCAAAATATATAAATCTTAAAATTCAAAACGGTTTTAGATAATAACTAAGTTTGGCCTTAAATTTTAGTACTTTTTTCTGGATTCTTGCATCTTCCATAAAACATTCACTGTATTAACAGTTGATGTACCCGGAAACGTCAGTGAATGAATGAATGACTCTATGCTCGGCTGTCAGATTGTGCCATTAGGCGTAAGGCCATGAGAATATTCGGAACGAAAGAGAATTAGGGAGAAACGGATACAGTCGAAAGAGTGGGAAAATAATGTCTTCGGGCGAATTAAGTGTTAAGGTCATTAGTCCCGTAAGTTAAGTGCGAGGGAGGGTTTAGTCCAAGGGTTCCCGGATGGAACGATCTGGCTCCGATCTACATTCAGACGCGGAATTTTCCCCCTTCCGAAATCTCTACCAACGGATCACAACCCTAGTTGAGACTTATATTTTGACATGTTTGTTAGTATGGTAAGCGTAAGTGTAATCATGTATGTGTATATAAGAGGTCAAGAAGGGACAAGGACCAGGAATGAAAGATTTCGCGCGATTCGTGACTCGTCTATTAAGTACTGCTCGGCATTCGGCCTCATATTGATCAGATAACCCATCTATCGATCAGAGGAGCCCGGCGCTGGGAAGTTACCTCCAGACAGCGGAACGGCTGACTTTAACTAGCTACAGACGATTCATTGGCAACAGTTGTTGCCATGAGGTATCTCAGGGGATGGATTGACTCCTTGTTAGTGATTCCGGGCGCGTCAACGTCCAAGGTCATCAGTTCCGTACGTGTAGTCCAGCGCCGACCTAACGTCGATTAGTGGGGTTTTCCCAAACTAGGTATCTCCCACAGGCGGGATACCGCCGCAGCCGGGACAAGCTCTAAGCCCTCGACCGGTCTCCCAGGATGTGTAGTAGTGCATGTTAGTGTGTGTAAGGGGTAAGGATAGGACAAGGAAGAGTAAGGAAAGATAGTGCGCGGTCCGAGGCTCGTTTGTTAGGGTACTACTCCGGCATTCGCCTGGTATTGACAGGAGAAACCACGAAAAAGTACCGATCAGAGCAGCCGGCCGCTAGAATTCTCCTCCAGACAGCGACTTCGACCTAGCTGACGAGCTAGTGTCGAAAACCCTGCCTCCGTCGGGACTCGAACCTAGGGCCTCCCGGTCAGAGGCACTGCAGTGACATCAGTTGATACCCCGAGCCACTTACCCTGGTCAGGGGATAGAAGCGACTCAAGGAGCGGAGAAAATCGAAATATCCCTGTGCACGGCCAAGCAAGGGAGGAGCAAGGAGAGTGAGACGGAGTAGCAATGCGGGGGCGGGCGGGCGGGCGGGGCGGGCGGGTGGTGCGGGGAGGGGCGGGTGGGGAGGGTGGGGAGGGGAGGGGGAGAGGCGGGGACTGGGAGGAGCGGGGCGGGGAGGGGCGTGAGGGGCGGGGAGGGTGGCGAGGAGAGGAGGGGCGGGCGTGGCGGGGCCGGGCGGCGAAGGGCAGGCGTAGGCCTGGTCTCGTGGCCTGGGGAAGACGGACGGTTCCATTTACCTCGCGATGTTTTCCGAAGCCCCTCCGCGGCGCCGACCTGACGCCGATGCCCCCGCCGCCCCCACCGGGCCGCTTAAAAGCCGGCGGCGTTGGGACCCTGAGCTCACAGCTCTCAGGCAGGCTGTGCAGCAACGCCGTTGCGCGCCAAAGTCATTCCCTTAATCCTTGTCGCTCGCTCAACAGAAATAGATAATTCAAGACAATCACTTCCATGTTTTGAAATCTTCCTGGTCAATGAATTAGTCACATCTGTTACTCTAACACTTTTCATCCAGTATGTATGTATTATTTCTTACCTATTTGTCGCGTAATTGAATGTGTGAATAGGTGTATGTCTCTTAGTGAATGTTTTCGGTCTTCGATTCAATGCGATTATATCTGCATCATTCACGATTTTTTCCTATATTTATAATAACTTGAATTGCTTAATTATTAATATGAATATTTCGCGTATTACTAGAAACCTCTACCGACTCTTCATTTCCAAAGAATTAAAATGTTAGGAATTTTAGAGAACCTAGTCCAAGCAAATTCAATTATTTGTTCGCAAAAATTGTAAATGAATTGAAATTTCATTCACTTGTTTCTGTTGTTCCAAAGGAAGGGTATATACGCCGTGCAAAACTTATGCAGACCCAGACAGATATGCCTTTACAGAAAGCTTTCAAAATACATATCGCAGAAGGGGCAGGGTGCATGTACTCTTTGATAAACGTCATACAAACAGCAAAAATAGAAGTTTTAAGTACTTTACGATGTAAATTATGCAATGAAAATATGATATTAAGGGCGATGAAGTCTGTACTACGTATACGAGAAAGTAAAACGTTATTTATATACAATTATTTATACATATTTTGAACACGCTATTAATGACATCGAAGTATCATGTATGATACCCTCGGCATCCGGTACTTAAATATGTATCAAGCAGTGTAAACCGACTTTTCTTTGAACTATCATATTTATTTTGACAATTTTGGATACCTAATATTTGAAACTCTCAGTGTTGAGTCTATCTATGATGAACCGGGAATCAGGCAGCCTAAATTCGCGCAACATGTGTTTACGTCAGCAAATCCCCTGCAGAAATCTGTATTGATTGACCAAAAGCGAAGACAGCGGCGCAGTGGAGTAAGGGAGGGCGAGACGGTTGATCCGTGAAAGCTGCAAAAAGGGGCAAGAGGAAAATGACCTAGACTCCGCTACCAAGAAAACTAACAACGGTTTCTCAGAACAACCATTTCTCATGCCTGAGATATACGCTGAATATAAGTACCTCGTTCAGGGCAATTGGGTTTACTTTTTAATGTGCCAATCTGTGCTGGTTAGCTCCTTGTTGGGCTCGCGCAGTGTGTGTGTGTGTGTGTGTGTGTGTGTGTGTGTGTGAGAGAGAGAGAGAGAGAGAGAGAGAGAGAGAGAGAGAGAGTGCGCGCGCGCGAGCGCGCGTTTGCGTTTGTGCAAGCATTTTCAGCAGAGCTTGAGCATCTGTTCTACATGCAAGGAGATTGCATTCGACAGAGCATGCAGTAGGAAGAACTTGACATTCGCATTTTTGGTAAGATTAGTAAAAGTTCGGTACCTACTTGCGTTTTTAAGCAACTTAATACATATCTGTGGCTACATTCACTTTTAACCGTAACTACTCGGTCTTTTTAAAAAGTAAGCACGAGTATTTATCAGTCGCCATGCAATTCCATTACCAGGAGAATATCATTAAGAGGGTCTTATTAGCGAAAGTGATACGGCAACAGGTTAAAGGTGACGGCAGGACTGAATTAATGCGATTATCAGAGAAATATGGGCAAAGCGATGATAATTCTGAACAAGATCGCGTGAATCGCCGAACTTTGGTGCAGTAAATGTGAGATTATGTTGGTAGATGAGGTCACAGGGCCAGGACATATTCGTGGAGGCGAGGATGCCCTTTTCCTGCGTATCCAACGCCCGATTACATGAACTGTCGCCCATGGAACGCTGCATTTCCATTTGAAAAAACAAAGTGACCTCAAATATCTTGTAAAATACAAGTGATCAAACAGAAATAAATTCACGTATCAATTAGCCTCATTACCTCATGCACTTCTGTCAAAACTGCATTGCAATAACTTCAACCGTTCAAAAGGTACAGGAGGTGCTAAAGTTACGTGACTCACCCTGTATGTGTATGTATATATGTATATATTTACACATATACATGTGTGTGTGTGTGTGTGTGTGTGTGTTAACGTTTATGCAGTTGGATGGCGTGATATTTTCACAAATGTAAGCAACTAAATAATCTTTGGTACAGGAAAAACAGAACACCCAAAATGTAGTAAATAATATAAAATATCTATTTTATATAACAATTATAATATCTTTTAAAATCATTGTTCTTATAGTGAAAATGTCTGCGTGCTGAAACCCATTTTTCAATATTTTTGACGTAGGTTATAGCGTAATTTGTGTTTCGAGATGTATGCGCGTCTGTGGTTTTTCTTGTATCAGTCTTTCAAATTAAAATTTGTTGATCTTAAATATGTTTTGTACACCTCAGAGTTATTTCTTATTAAGCTATGTCACAGTTGAAGGGGTTTTGTGTCTTAAAATGGTATCAACCCTCTTTTCTTAGCGTATTATATACAAAGTTTCAATTTATTGGTCTACTTCCTTGAAGAGGGGAGCAGATAACGTTATTTTGAAACTAAATGTTTTTATTTCATTTTATTTTAATCATTTTATATTGACTATTTCACTCATGTCTGTCCGCGTCGTAAGTAACCAATGCTAAGCAAGGATATATTCAAATTAAACCAATCCCAGATGTTTATCGCCATCAGTGTGTTTACCTTTTTTTATCGCTGTAAAACCTTTGTTTACTTTTTTAAGATAACGATAGCAATTGTTTCACCTCCAAAATAGCTTGTGTGCATCAATATAATTTTCAAATGTGTCGTTTTGGTCATGTTTAAAACTCTGAAATAGAATATATTATTAAAAATTCATTACCGAAAAACCGTGAAAGAAACAAAGAATGCGTGTGAAAGCAATTTCAAGAATTTTGTGAAGAAAGAAAAAAACAAATGGACAGCACAAACAACAAATGAGGAATTTACACATATTTTAGGTAATTAATATACGAAGATTAGATGGTGAAGAGTACAAAAAATATGCTATCAAAACCATGTGGAACGTTACATCAAAAATTATTCAAGAAAATTCTTTAATGAGTGCACACGTGTGTTCAATCCATTCGAAATCGACGAATTCCGCGATCCATTCATCTTGTACATCTTCTATTTCAAATACTTCCACGGAAGGGCAAGACTTGGGAAACAACTTCCTACAACTTTAATGATTGTGCTTTTAATAAATGTTCTTTTAAATTCCTCGCTACGCGAGTCGTGAATTTACCGGCTAGCAAAGCACTTCTCGTGATATTACTTATGATAAAAACATGGACATTTGAACTGGGACATGAATTGCAACAATTGGTGTGTATCCTTGAAGCTCAGAGAATGACGTAGGCGCAAGCTTAGCGAGTTTCAGCAGCGCGCTCGTGGGTTAGTACGCTTGGTACGACGATAGGGCATTCTCCGACTTTTCGTAGTATCTGTCATTACAGTTTCTTGCAGGTCCACGGTAATGTCAAGTGAAATATGGAAGATAATAGCGGGATTTCTTTCCGAGAATACGGAGATTTGGTGTTACGGTTCGGTGAATGCCTTGGCAACGCTAACGAAGCTAGCCGTGTTTATCGGGAGCGATTCCGCGATCGTCGCTTGCCTTGAGCGCTGACAATGCGCAGCGTTTTCAACAGACGTGCGTTGCATGTCCATCTGACGATTCGCTATTAAAATAACACTGGCACTGTTACCAAATTTTGAATACATAAAAGTTACGAAGCTTCTGTTATAATAAAAAGGGACCAATTATTGTTGAGCGGTCATTGTTACCTGTATTTTTATTTCATTCATCGCCAACACAGATTAAAAGTTTAGAGTACTTCTTTCTTCGGTGAGCACATAATTTTGTGAATTAGGAAAGTACGTTTAAATTTATGTTTTTGAAATTTGTCTTTACTAATGAAAACATTCATTAATTCACTAACATGCAGATATTTTTCAAATTTCAGAACCCAAATCTAAACCTATTGAAAAGTGCAAAAAGCCTTGGACTATCGAAGGCATATGCCACTGCGAATAATACTTTTGTAAATTTGAAGTAGTACAGTGTTCTTGTGCAATTAGCATGAGCGTTGTATCACAGAACTGCAAACTTTGACGCTATTCCAAGCGTATGTTTTAAGCCGATAATCCTAAGGCTGATACAGAGCTGTTCTCACGTCTGGCCGGCGTGTCTGCGGCGAAATGCAAAATTGAAGCGCCCAGGCTGCGCGAAAACCTCAGTGACTCAAAATTCGTATGATAAGTGCCCGTGAACACTACAAAATATCGTGGATCACTTCTTTTTGTAGATTGTATCACTTTCAATTATAACAGGTCACTACTCATCCACACCTCATATATACGCTATGCTCTCTCAAGTTTGTCTTCTAGCTCTTACTACACGACATTTACATGTCTTCTGCTCACTTCTGACCTAGAGACAACATTCTCTGTGTCCTATTCGCTGACTCCCCGATTTCCTCTGTTTAAGTACTTCAACGTGCCGTTAACGCGAACCAGTGACGTAACCCGCGGGTATTCAAACATCCAATTGCGGGTCGGAAGAGAAAGGCTATATACTTAGCTATAAAAATCTTGCAAATAAGCGCAAACTATCATAATGCTCACATAAAGTTGTGTCACAATCAGGCTCGGATGTAGCGAAGGGATAATAACAGCAATAAATCCCAATCACCAATCTTTCTAGGTAAAAGAACTCGAGGAAGACCATTAAAACGTCACGATAATTTAAACCCAATAAACACAATATTAACGACTACTTCATAGATTTTCAACAAAATTTTTAATCACATTTCAAGGTATGCTTCAATACACAAAAGAAGAGAATTACGTAAACTGCAATACATGACAACGCCAAGCAGAATATGGCAGGACGAGACAGGACGAGCGTAGTTGTGGCGGGGACGTAAAAGACGGAGTGGGATGGAGCGAGGCGAGACGAGATAGGGCTCGAAGCGGGTCAGAAAGAATCCGGTTAAGACGGTGCGTCGCGGAGCGGAGTGGTGTAGAGCGGGGCGTATTGAGGGGAGAATAGGACGGAACGGGTTGGGGTAGAGCGGATTGATGGTAAGCGGAGGGGAGCGGAGCGCGGAGTGAAGCAGAGCGGAATAGAGCGGCGAAGACTGAGAGGAACAGAGGAGGGTGGAGCGAAGCGAAGAACAGTAAGGCAAGAATGTAAATAAAATTGCTTTCACTTTATTCTATAGAAAGGAAAGAAATGAATTCTAATTGATGATTGCTGCAACAAGCACCGCTGAGTACTCCAGTTATTTCCATGTTCCCACAAGAAGAAACAAATACTTCACAAGTAGAATCATTCTTGTATTATTTATTTCACTAGCGTACCCGTGCGAGAACTCTCGCATGTTAAACCCCCCCTTTCCCTACCCATTTGTCTATTCTTTCCATAACGAAGGAGAGGGAAGGAGAGGAACTACTAATGTCCTTACAGAATATCAAACAAAATAACAATGAAATTGATGTTGAAGACAAATTTTCAATTAAGGTTTATTCAGCATTATAGAGTGATGTTCTTGGAACAATTCATACTTCTTTAAAAACAACATTTGAAGAAATTATTCAATCTTCCTTGAGAGTTAGCTTTTCGCTTTCCTTTATAGTCACAAAAACAATAGAAAAGGTTTTTACTCTTGAGAAAGCCAAGTAAAGTAGTACGAAAATACCGGATCGAACAAGTACGAACTTATTTTTTGCAATATTATTTAACTTTTCTTGATTTGTTATGAGGAACCGAGGGGGGTTTGGAGAGTCAGGGTTCCAGCTTGTGGGGTGCGAAAATTGATTTGTATACTAAAAAATTATTTGTATACTACAAAGTATTGGATTATTTTCTGCGTTCTTACGTACCCCAAGAAAAGCAATTCCGAGACAAAAAATAAACTAACATTTTCACCTTTGAGTACTAAATACCATTTGTTGCCATTAGAAACAATTTAGTAGGCTGAGACTTCACTTCGGTATATTGGAATGTTGCTCAAACGATGTTTGCATATTGAATATCTTGATGTACTGGCACTTTGAGTTTAATATTAGACAGTGTATTATTTACAATATAAGTTTGCAGCTGGGCGTTGGTGTACATACTTCCAGATATCGCCAACATTTAAATCGTGCGTTTGGACTGCGATCGTTGGCAGTTGTCGGGTGACTTGCACTATTCTTTCTATAATTTTAAATTTAGTTGTTTTTTAATTGATTCGCATAGTATTGTAGGCTAGCGCGTTTTGATTTTTGTTTTCCATTTATTTCAAGCTATTCTACTTTAGCTACTTTCAAAAGTTCGTTCTTTGTGTTGTGCCATAGTACAAGTTTTCCCCCACTACCTCCGCGCACCCGTGCGAGAACTCTTGCATGTTAGACCACACACTAATCCCTATCCTTCTATTTTTATTGTAAGTGGGAAAGTAGTTAACGAAACGTGTTTATTTCTGTAAAAATCTATAAATTAACTTGCAATGTACTAACACAATAACAAATAAAAATAGAAAACAGTGCAATTGATGTTTAAAAGAAATTTTCAATAAATATTTATTCAATATCATGGAGAATTTTCTTGGAACTATTATCAACACTTTCTTAAAGACATTTGAAGTAATTATTCAATATTCTTTGTCAATTAGGTTTTGGATTTTCGTGATAGACACAAAAATATTAGCTTTTTACGTTTGAGAAAGCTACGTGTCTGAACCCGTTGACTTGAAAATTTCATCGAATGATAACGAAAATATTGGTACAGATGAAACACAAGCACAAGTCTTCACTCTTCGCGGTACATCCACATCCCTCCACAATTAAGTACACAGCACTTAAAGACCATGGCAAAACGTTAATTGAATAGTTTCACTACACACATAAACAATCTTCATAGGTATCAAGCAACTATAATAGTACTTTTAGTTGTTGCTGGAGAGCAAATCTTGAATTAATGATTATGCAAATAAACCTAATTAAACTGCACAAACCACGGTGTATACAGAAAGCGTAAATATAAGATTGAGGAATCGAAGCCTTCTAAACGTGTCGTCTCAAAAATGGCTACCAGCATCAAGGGCTGAAATATTGAGGTGGCCTTGATAGTATTGAAGCGCGAAACCGAAAATTGTATTGAATGTCGAGGAATGTCTCATCTTATAGATTATGTTGTGAAAATGTTTCACATCAGGCCTTTGAGGCCAATTTGAGGCCTATGGCCTCAATATTTGAGTTTTTAAGGCCTTAAAACGCTTTGTTTAGAAGTTATTTGACGAAAACTTTGGCAAGTGTTGCGGGTTGCATTTAACTTCAATATTTAGATGCCTTTTGTTTAACAAATCCTTCATATTTTTAAAGTCAAAGTGAAATTCATCAAGTCTCCGTGAAATTCTCTTTCTTTAGAGACCTCATTTATAAATATTGGTTGCGTGTGAGAGCCGCAATGGAAAGGTATACTACTGAAATAATACAGGAGACGATCGTTTCATGTATTTAAGTTTCCATCGGGTAATTTAACACAAATTAATTGTTTTCAAGTAGAATGGGAGCTGCGAGTTATAGTTTTTCGCCCAAAGAACTGTGGGCACAATAAAGTGAAATATCTTTTACTGAAGTATTTTTCTATCTGTTAATTGTGTTTTGAGATACAGGGACTTTGGGATACCAAGAGTTTTCAACGCGGACTAATAAATGCTGTTTCGGCATTTACATCCATTCAGTCGGCAGGCATGACTTTGTTTTCACTAACCCCCTTTCAGCGAATCCAACATCGTGTTGACCAACATGACATGTTGACTTATGAAATATGTATTATGAGACCACCGACACGCAGAGTGTAGATAACAGTAAACATGTAAATATTTAAAGCACTCGTGAAAAGTTAACAGAAATACTGTCATTTACTTTCATGAATATAAAACAACAGATATGTACCTCCATCTATTATTCCCACACGATTTTTGGAATTATCTTGCACTATTTTCACGCAATGTCTACGTGCACCACTTTTACATTTCTTAAACATGCATTTAGAAATGCGGCAATACTTAAATCGATGCCGTTTCAAGTTTCGATACCAACAACAGAACCAAGACCAACTACATTTTCATTGTAGTTGTTCTTGATCAGATGTATCAATATCTTTTACCAGTATCCGTACATCAAATATCGATTCGATTTGAAATTATAACGCAAGTACATTTTACTTCACAATCAAATCATTCTATTTTAAATAAACTGAATTTCTCAATATTTACATTTACTTTCCATGAACATCTTATAGCATATTTAGAAAATTAACAATTAAATTTTAAAATGTTGAAAGCAATTCTTTTTCTGTGACATCACTGCGGAGTTGGCATATAAAGTGTCAAAAGACAGAACTGTCTTGATACTCTACGATATTATATTCCGCCAGATGCAGAACGAAGCAGATGAGAAATGATAATATAGCTAACAGCCTACAGGCCTGGTGGCCGAGATCGCTAAAGCAGTAGTGCCGGAGTGATCTCGGACCAAAAGCTTCGAGTCCCGCCTCAGGCGAGGTTGTATTGTTTGCCCTTTCACTCCCTATCATCACCACACCGTTTCTTCCTCATTGATACCATAATGTTACAATCCAATAGTGGTCGCTAATAAACTAGAAGTTGATGCGACCTTAAATAACCAAAACAAATTGTAGTTTTATGAATGACACAGACTTTCTCGTATTAGAAAATGTTCTATTTCCTTTCGTCTCGGCTAGCTATTCGGACTTGACATACACCCTTGCCAGCTCCCATCTATCGCCACCCACACTATATTTTTTTGACATTTTATCAATTTTTCGGTTTCTCAATAGTTCAACGGAAATATTATTTTAAGAATATTTGAGACCAGTGAAACCTCGTCCTAAATGGCATTTTTCTTTGAAAAATGTGGAGATGTTTTCATTAAAATGGCGTTTAAGTGTTACAGTCAATGCGAAAATTGAAGCTCTTTTTCGTAGGAATCTTTTGTGATTTCGAAAAACTTCTTAAATTCACTTAAGCACTTTAACTTACAAATACAATAATGTTTACAAATTGCTGGAAATGTGCATATTAAAGGTGTGAGAAATCTTTCAAAAAATACATTTGTGTAATTTTTTAAGAAAAAAAATTCTCCAAAATGAACTTTACGTCATATTAAAGAGTGCAATTTGCACTATTCGTTTGAAAAGTTTGAAGAATGAATTGGAACCATTTATGAGAAAATGGCTTTTGATCGTTTCTAAAAATGCGGAATTTTGAGCTAGTTTTCACAGAAAACGGTTGAGTTTTCGAGACTCTTTATATGACATTATTTAAAGCGCATGTATTCCTAAAAAAAATGTGAACAAATCGCCGCTAATGTAAATATTAATGACGTGAGAGTCAAGAGAAAAAATCACATTTTTGTAGTTTTTGAAAAAACAAAAGAATCGAACAAGATGGCGTTTATGTCATCTCGTAGAGTAAATTAGGAACTATCTTTGCCAAAAGTTAAAAGAAAAATTTGGAGCATTTTGAGAAAATCTTATATTTGTATTCAATTGTTATCAATTCAATTGTAATCAGTTTATGCGAATATTCGAGATTACTCTCCAGCACTGATAACTACAGACCCATAAGCCTCCTTCCCACTATGTCAAAAATCCTAGAAAAATTAATTCTCAAAAGACTAAATTCCCATCTGAACAAAACTCAAACCATTCCAATGCACCAGTTTAGCTTCACTAATAAAGTTTCAACATCTCATCAACTATTAAGGATCACGGAGCACACGGAGCACACGGACACACTGCATTTCAAAAAAAACTTCATACAATAGTTATCTTTTTAGACATTTCGAAAGCTTTTGACAAAGTATGGCATCCCGGCTTAACATTCAAACTTAAAGAAATAGGAACTCCCAACTATTTAATCAATATCATTAATAGCTTCCTCCAAGATAGAACATTTTCAGTCACAGTTGACAAACATCCAACCCCCGCGGAATTACAGCTGGATTGCCTCAAGGTTCACCACTGTCCCCCACTCTTTTCAATATATACACGGCCGACATTCCCATAACATCACATACCCACATCGCCCAATTCGCCGACGACACCGTCATTTTCATGTCCAACTGTTCAAATGATTTAATCTGCAAAGAAATTCAAAAACATCTAAATAAAATTGATGACTGGTCAGTCAAGTGGAAAATCAAACTCAATCCTACAAAATCATCCGCCAAAATATTCTCATTAAGAACATTTTCAACACCAACTCCACTCCAAATAAACAATCACCCAATTCCATGGACTCCACACAATCAATCAGTCAAATACCTAGGGCTAAATCTTGACACCAGACTCAATTGGAAAAATCATATAACAGTAAAAGCACAGCAAGCCAAAACTAAACTAATTCAACTGAAGCCACTTTTAAATCGCAATAGTAAGCTATCATTAAACAACGCCATCACCCTCTATAAATCAATAATCCGACCTCTAATGCTTTATGCATGCCCCATCTGGATCAATGCCTCTAAAACCAACATAAAAAAACTACAGGTCATCCAAAACCACTTCCTCAGACTTGCCACTCATGCACCCTGGTTTATCTCAAACTCTCAACTGCACAAAGAATTGAATCTACCCCCTATAGTTCACCATATTGCGCTCCTATCAAACAATTTCTTCTCCAAAATAAACTCCGTAACCCAAGCAACCCATTACGACTTAGCCACCACCTACCAGCTCCCAACCAGAATAAAAAATAGATACCCATTAGATTCATTCCTCAGCATTTTTTCAGATCTGAATTAATCCCTTAGGTGCTCTGTGAGTTTCCTATTCATGTGTAGTTAGATATAATTTTAAGATTAGCATTTAAGTTAAATATAAGTCGGAAAAATACATATGATGTAGTATATATAATACTGACCTATGTATATCCATTCATTAATAAATGTATTTAAAAAAAAATTCGAGATTAGTTGCACAGACATTAGAAATAAAAGAAATGTGCTTCAACTGAAGTAATCACATGTAACATGCATTGTTAAGTTGACACCATGAAAAAAGCTATAAACTTTGAAATGCAATGATGTGAAATGAAATGAAATGAAATGAAGAGGTTGTTTGAAGGAATGGGAGTCAAGGATATTTTGGAGAAAAACGAATGACAAAAATAAAACAAAATTCGAGCGCCCTTCAAGAAGTGCTCACAAACAGGTCAGTGTGCCACTACGAAGGAAGATTCGAGGGTCGCTATGTGTCCATTAGCAAAACAGGGGACGAGAGAGGTTTGGAGGATCCGCCGAGGTCCGTCGCCTGCATCATAAACGCTTGGCCGGATTGCGTCAGGAGCGCGGAGGCCAACGCAGCAGAGCACAAGGAGTAAGAGCGACGGGAGCGGAAAAATATGGGAAAGGGGCAATAGGCAGCGAACAAGAGACGGAAAGGAAGAGGCGGGAGGAATAGTTAGGGGTAAGATGGAAGAGAGGAATGAAGGCGAGAGACAGGTGAGAAGAAAGAGGCTTGAAGAGAAGAAGATGAAGAGTTCGGGGAAGACTCGAGGAGACAGAGTTGAGAGGAACAGGCAAGAAGATAAGTGGGAGGAATATTAGAAGAGAGAGAGGTTGGAAGAAGAAACGGTGAGAGAGGGAGGAAGGAGCGGGATGAGAGAGGTTGGAGGAAGAAGCGGGGAACGAAGTGTGAGAGAAAGAAAGGAGAAGAGAGAAATGAGAGGAAGAAGCGGGGAGAGAAATCTGGAAGTGACATGGAGAGGGAGGTGGGAAGAAGTGGTATGGCGGAGGACACGAGGGAAATCTGAAACAAAGTGGGGAAGATGGACAGGCACGACAATTAATCAGGTAGTGAAGAAGGTTTATTGGTTGGCAGAGTAGAACACAAAGAGACACGTAAGATGAGAGAACGGAGGCCGGAAACAGTGCGAAGAGAAACATTCTGGAAAGGGAAGGACATCTAAGGAGGGAAGGTGCGAGGAGGGAATGGAATGGAAGGAGAGGTCCTGGTTTGGGCGAGGGGGGGAAGATGGATACGAAGCGGCGCGAGCCGTCCGTCTGCCGGTCGTTGGAGCAATCGGGAGCGGAGGCGGCGGCGGCGGCGGCGGCGGCGGCGGCGGCGGCGGCGGCGGCGGCGGCGGCGGCGGAGGCGGCGGAGGCGGCGGCGGAGGCGGCGGCGGCGGCGGCGGAGGCGGTGGCAGCGGCCCCTCGTTCCGTCTCATCTACATATGCTGCAGCCCACCGTCGCCTGTCGCATTAGAATCACGCGACCGCGACTCCTTGGTCTCCTGCCGAGACTGTAGCCACGTCACGTGTCTCTCTCCTCGAAGCGGCAACGTCACACGCCCCTCCTCGCGATGTGGAAGTCATTCATGTTTTAGAGCACCTCTTACGTCTCGTAACGACCTGCTCGATGAACACGTTTCAGTTAATGGGAAATTACTTCTAGTGGAACATTTGTCACATGAAATCGAGATACAAACCGAGGTAGTTGACATGCCAAAGAGCGCTTAAGACCCAAGCACTGTGGGATGTTTGACATTCCTAGTGTTCCGTTATGCCGCGTGATTCGAAATTACCTTCAAACTCACGAGGTGGGACTTGATCATGTAGATTCGTAGGCTTCCGCGGCCGGAGTCATTATATTCTTGGCTGTCCGGGATGAGCCGCGTCTCAGTAGGTTTTACTGACGTTTCGGCCATCTTGCTGTGGCCTTCTTCAGAGCTAAACTGCTAAATTTTGTTTTATTTTTGTCAGCAGTTTAGCTCTGAAGAAGGCCACAGCAAGATGGCCGAAACGTCAGTAAAACCTACTGAGACGCGGCTCATCCCGGCCAGCCAAGAATATAATGACTTGATCATGTGATTTGTGGGGACATAATTTGAAAATCGTGTAAAAATTATTGAAGAAAGATTATTCCTGCTACAAGAAGAGTAAGAGAACAATGAAATACTGCCTCGCGAGTGTCCATATGATCATATGGAAATATTGTTGTCCCGCTATAGTTTATGCATAAGGCAGAATGTGTGAAACTTCAGACGCCACACGCGCTATAGTGCGAACGTAGTTATGAAACATTGTCGCGCAGGCACAGAGATAAACGCGTCTTTTAGCCGTTTCTTTAGGGTCATCGCTTTGATACTATTATTCCTTATTTATTCGAAGGCATTTTTTATTTCTTCGTTGTTCGTGAGCTGGTAGTCTTTAGACGTGTGTACAAATATCTACAGTTTTGTCGTAATAGGTCACACCATTTTTCTTCACCTGCGGTAATACGCTTAAATTTTGCAAGAACAGATTATCATAAATGTGTGACGCGTCATGACACGCCAGAGTTTCCGATGCCCTAAGACAATTTTTATACACAATGTACAATTATAATTTGAAATAAACAAAGGATTATTAAGGAAGTTTATAGTGTATTTAAAATAATGTTAATTTTTGGTGCTGAATCCTATTTATTGTTGAACAAGTTAAAATCTTAAATTAGTTAATATTTTTATTGAAAAATACGCAACACAACTGAGAAATCCTAGAACAAAATTCGGTAGTTATGTTGAAGATAATATATTTAAGAAAAAATATTTTTTACATTATTTTTCTATCTCACTTCAATTCTTGGGAGTTAACAAACAAAAACAAAATACCACAAACTATTTTTTTCACACAAATTATTAATAATCCAAAACATGTATTCTATTAATACGTATTCTCCATTTAGTGAATATGCTTAAATTTCTTATTAGTTAATATTATGCCGCAAAAAATAATAGACTGACACTCGTATGATTTTAAATATTATTATAGTATTTATTTTTTTAAATACTGTCACAATCCTTTCAGATTTAGTAATAATTTACTCTTTACATATTGTAGTACCCTCAGTGAATTGTAGTTCAGACAAAATTCAAGAATTAAAACAATTTTAGACAGCTGCTGTTTTTTCATTCACTGTCATGTGAAAGGTTCTACTTCCTAGATTGTCGAGGTCGTATGAAGAACTCTACAATTAATCCAGAAAATAGAAAACTAGAAAATAATATTGAATAAAGTTTCATATAATTATAAATCAGAATACGAAATTTGAGGAAACAAAAATCAAAAATTAATTAAGCGCTTCCGAAAATGAAATTTAATTCCTTTCACTTTTAAATCCTAACTACTCTTTTATTCTTGTTTAATATTATTTAAAAAATACGTCTATATAATTAAAATACGTTTAAATAGAAAAAAAATAACAATATAATACATTCGTGAAACGAAATGTACCAATTACAGTTCCCCAAACCCTGGATTACACCTTTATGCCCCTCCCCCTCTCCTCCCCCTACAACTGAAGTTGCAACTTCCCCGCATTAACTACCGGCACTGACCAGTGTAGACACAGCAGGTTACAACATTGACTCTAAGTTCTGCTTCCTCATCCTACAATGCAAACTATCCACCGGACTCCCTCCCGTACGCCACTCTAAGAACAGGTGCTTCGGATCTGTTTCCTCCTTGCACGAGTTGGGAACACGATCCTTGTCCCTTTTATCTCGCAGACGCCGACTCCGAATAACAAATGACCGTAGCTGCATCAGTCAATTATTAATCTTCTAACAAATGAATGTTATACCATAGGATACACGTATGGTAATTCCAATTAAGATACTGTTGAAACAACAGAGAACACATTATGAGATTCGTCTTTTTACGCTCGTCATGATAAACTGAAAAAATATGTATAGTTCCATTTGAAAAAACAAAGTTATCTCAAATATCTCGTAAAATACAAGTGATAAAATAGAAATGAAATCACGTATCAATTAGCCCCATTCCCTCATGCGCTTCCGTGAAAACCACATTGCAATAACTTCAACCGTTCAAAAGTTACAGAAGGTGCTAAAGTTACGTGACTCACCTGTATAACTCAATATTCATGATTGGACAGTTTATTTAATGAAAGTGTAAAAACTAACAGGTATAAAACCCATCACAGACAGTATATGTACCAATTGCATTTTTTATACCACAAAAATGCATTAATTATTTCGATCGCATCACTCAAATGTCTAACAATGAATTAAAACACTCAATTGAAACGACGAATTCCACAAAACGTGGCACTGTCATGACGACGACGCTAACAGACGGCACTGTTAGACTGGATGACAGTAGAGAGGAAGATGCACGCGGCGTCGCAGACCGCGCCACATCAGCCGGCTGGGACGTCACTCAACGGACTCTGACGTCGGGGCTGTCGCCGCCCTCTCGTCGCATCACCTGCGCGGCCCTCGCACCGCCGCCTTCGCTCCGATCTCGCTCCGTTCCTTCCAAGGCCACCTCTGCCGCGCCGTTCCTCCACTGTCACGCCCTCATCACACCTCTGCACTGTCACAGTGCCCACCTTGCTCTCCCCGCCCACGCCAATCCTCTGTTCAACATACGCTACACCCTCATATGCCACGCACACGTCACCTACAATCCATCCTCCCTACGCTCTCTCAAGTCACTCACACACCATCCAACATACCACCTAAAACGCCACTCACCTAAAACACCTCCCTTCACAGCTAGCTACCCTCACCACACCACCCCCAAGCTACCTTCACCACACCACCCCCAAGCGACCCCATATACCACCCCCAAGCGACCCCACACACAACCGTCAAGTGACCCCACACACAACCCACAATCCACACCACACACAACCCCCAAGCGACCCCACACACAACCTCCAAGCGACCACACACACAACCCACAATACACACCACACACAAACCACAATCTACTCCATACACAACCCACAATTCACTTCAAACACAACCCTCAATCCACTCCACACACCATCCCCAAGCCACTCCCACAAATTACCCATGCACTTCCCATATGGTTACTTACACGCCTTCTGTTCATCACCATCGTCTCGTATCTAGCAACCTCTCCTTTCCTTCGTTCTTCTTCCCATTTACAATCCGTCTCAGATCTGCAATATCATTGCTCTTCGGTCTCGTCCCCGATTCGCATCCCCTCCGGCATCTCCCTAATCCCCGCTCCAACTCTATTTTCGGTCTTTCACACTTTTTTCCTGCCCATTCAACGCTACTACATTCTTCTAACACTTTCTTCCAAATCTCCTCGTTTTTTCCCGTATTACTCTTCATCTTTCACCGCGCACATGATACTGAAAACATGATACTGATACATGATCTTCTGTAAAACAAATTCATTTGACTTGGAAATGAAGGTTTTTAAAATGATTATAAGCCTGAAGATGAGGAAATAATCCTCGAAACTGTAGCTAAATGAAATGTACATTAAAGTGAACTATTTATACTTTTTAAAAAAGTATTAATAGTCTGTTCTCAATATATGGACCAAATGGAATATAATTTAATGTTATTGAAATTGATGTAGATTCTTCCTGTTGATCCTGTGTATAGTTTGTATTATTTCCCTGAAAATACACTTCATAATTGACGGGTTATACAAAATTGAATCTAAATTGCTGATCATGGCACCTCATGTTATGTGAATACGTCTTTTTGAAGTCTTTCAAGTAATCCAACACTTCGCGGTTCGTAGTCACCGATAACCTATCAGAAGTATAAAGTAATAAGAAGACGAACAATTATAGAAAAAAATAAATTTTCATTTGGAACATCTCGTTTGTCACGCTGTTTACGTTTCAAATCCGATGGCATTTCTGCTTGATTTCCTGCCGCTCTGTCCTCCCCTCCCACTGGTTTCCTCTTTTCCTTCGTCATCCCCTCCCTCCCCTCTGGAACCAAGTGCGGAGCGCTTCGGAGAGTCGCCCGCACCGGGCAATTTCCTCGAAAACCGCGAGACAATGGACAGACGCACACAAAAGACGCCAAGATGGCGCCTGCCAATTGTCGTATTGGCAAGTTTGAAGGCGGAAACCCAGCTTGCAACCGACTTGAGACCCGTCAATCTCGTAAAGAGGCTGTCTAAATAAACGCTGTTGCTCAAGTCGAATCGATCGTTTTAATAGTTGGCTGATTCGGAGACATCTGTCATGAAAGTCTGTCAGTCACACATTTCGTTGTGATTCCGTAGGCAAAAGTAATTCTTAAATATTGTTTAGCTGCTTTATTTCTTCCCTGTCATTTCTATTTTCCCATTATGGTAGGAAGAAGTACATCACTTATTAAATAATGACTATCGACATTATTCTCGTATGTCATGTAAGAATGTTATAGTATTTACTATTATTCTTACTTTACAATCAAACTTGACGAGTATATATTGTGTTCTTTGCGAATCGCACTGTTAATGCGATGGCACTTCCAGCACAATAAGTTGCTCCTAGTCACTAATTCTTGAATACGAGGTAGTTGTAACGTCAACGCGAAATAATTTGTACCATTCTGCATTGTCCACACTCAAGTGAATATAAATCTAAGAAAAGAAAAAACTAATGGTGCTACAGAATGGCACAGACTTTCCCGAATTAGTTTTCTATTTTCTTGGGTCTTCGCTAGCTATTCGGAATTGCCACATACTCTTTCTTGCCAGCTACCATCTATCACCGCCAAAAGTACATTTTCTTTGCCATTTTCTTAATTTTTCGGTTTCCTATTGGTAGAACGACAATATTAATTTTAGAATATTAAAGAACACAAAAACCTAGCCATAAATGGCAATTTTCTTTTAAAAATTATGTGCCGTTTAAGAGAAAATGGCGTTTTAGCACTACTAAAAATGCGAAATTTGAAGCTCATTTTCACAGAAAATGATTGAGTTTTCAAAATACTTTATTTGAAGTTATTTGAAGCACTTACACTCACAAATATAATAATGTTTATAAATTGCTCGTAATGTGCATATTAAAGATGTGAGCGATCTTTCAAAAAATTACAATTATGTAATTTTTGAAAAAACAAAAAAAATAACTCGAAATAAACTTTACGCTATACTAAAAGTGTGACTAGCACTATCCGTTACAAAAGTTTCAAGAAAAAAATGCAGCCATATATGAGAAAATGGCGTTTGAGCATTTCTGAAAATGCCGAAATTTGAGCTACTTTTCACAGAAAACGGTAGTGTTTTCGAGAAACTTTACTTGAGATTATTTAAAGCATATATACTCGTAAATATAATAATGTGAAAAAAATCGCCGATAGTGTAAATATTAACGACGTGAGAGACAAGTAAAAAAATTTACATTTTTGTAGTTTTTGAAAAAAAACAACCGATAGACCAAAATGCCTTTTATGTCATTGATAGAGTACATTTACCACTATCCCTACCAAAAGTTTAAAGAAAAAATTTGGAGTAGTTTTTGAGAAAATATTGTTTTTGTAATTTTTTAAAATTGCACATATTGCACGCAATATTGCACTAAAAGCACCAAAATTTTGAAAAACATTTACATGACCTTTAATAAAGAACTGAACATGCAGAACAAATTTTATTTGAAGAAAAAATCTCTATCTTCAATTTTGTAGTTGGGGAATGACGCCGAAAAAATTCAAACTTTCAAAATTTTCGAAAATTCAGAGCTGTACGTGAAAATCGGACCTATGCCATATTAAAAAGTGTCTTTTACTCTATTCATACAAGAAATTTAAAGAAAAAATTTGGAGCCGATTTTGAGAAAATTTTGAAAATCCCGGGGGGCTTCATATAAAGTACCCCCAAATTTTAAAGAATCTTTTTCAAAATCTCAAAGCTTCGACTAGAATCAGATCGACCAGGCAATATCCATTTTGGAAGAAATCGTACGTATGGTTTAGGCGCTAGCAGTGTTCACAGACGGAAAGACGGACGTTTTCCTTTCAATTTAGTTTTCGGTGTCAAGGACATAGGAAACAGGGTTTCTGGCTACACCACGTGTTAGGGGATTTTTTTTCTTAATTTAGCAACTGGTTTTATCCTTTTATTCGTTTTCACGGCCCGGCAATTAATTTTTTCCGCCGAAAATTGGCCATTTTTTCGCGCAGCATTACATAACTTTCCCTATACTACGTATATCACTCCGTGTATACGTACGTATACGGGAAAGTAAAAATATGGATAGATTGAATTGTTGAATCTCAAGCAGTATGTTTGAAACTGTCCTTCCATGCGAAAACATTTCCAGCCAAAAATATTCAGCGACTCTAGCCTTAGTGTCGCAAAATTCCATTAAATGAAATGAAATGTTCCTTTAAATGTTTAAATTCCTTTAAATGTTGTAAAATTCCTTTAAATGAAAAAAATCAACACACAAGTGGCTGTCTACATAATGTTCCATAAAAACTCTACGAAGTCAGGTGACACAGAGGAGCCAACGGAAGCATTTTTATTAGTGATTCTGCGTCTAAGAAGCCGGCGCTTGGCGCTAGGCTGTGTCAAAATACGGTCTGGCTCCCTGCGAGGTCGGCATTCAAACGCGCACACATGTCGTGCGGGTGGCCAGTTTTCAGGGTACGGGAGGAAATGCAGAACTTCAGGAAAGTCAGAAACATTGCAGTAGGTTTCACGAAATGACGTCACAGGAGAAGAGAAAGCTAGAAAAATCATAAACGCTGGCTGGGTTTGAAACTAGCCCCCGCATACATGACACCAATCAAAAAGTGTGTAACATTGGGTCGTAATTGTGTGGTGTCTTTCTTTTTCTTTCTTTCTCCCTCCGTCACTCTCTCTCTCCCTCTCTCTCTCCCTCTCTCTCTCCCTCTCTCTCTCCCTCTCTCTCTCCTTCTCTCTCTCTCCCTCTCTCTCTCCCTCTCTCTCTCCCTCTCTCTCTCCCTCTCTCTCTCTTATGCACACACATATGCGTGTGCATGTATGCGTGTTGAATCTAAGATCAACCAACGAGAAGAAATTCAATTGGCAATAGTCATTGGTTTGATACAATTAGAAGTAAAATGCTCCTATAAATTCTGACATATTACGGAAAAGCAGGCTAGAACTCTGATTATACATATATTTTTGCAGTGATAAAAACTTCAAGTAAATCTTTAAAACATTCTTTAAAACATTAGTTGTTAATTAGAGTGGCGCTTTCTTCACATTTGGACATGATACTTTAAATAATGGATCCAATCCTGAATAAAATACATGTAACACCACAGTGATTGCGCCACTGCATACAGGCATCACACAATAGTGATGTAGTCATTAATAAATTATCATTAATTGGGCATATCAATTATATTCTTTACATTTTCTTAAAAATTACAGTATAAGACGACACGTTTTCACTGGCGCTTCAGCAGTCAATAGCGCTAAAATGTGAAAAATAGTGAACCAATGTCAATAGAAATATTTTTCACCCCTAGAAATTTTCTCGATTTTTTAATTACAAAAATTTGAATTATCGTAAATATCCCGATCACATTTTTATCGTCACGCACTGTCTGGAGCGCCTCGCAGAGCCCGAATTTTCTAAATGTAGTCCACTGGGTGGCTTCTTGTCTGTGCAAGGAAAAGAAGCCTATGGAGCAGTTTAATTGGAAAAGACACACATGTTGAATTTTTTAAGTGCAATTTTATTATTCTGAGCTTATCTGATTTAAATTTATTTTCACCCAAAATTTAATTCAACATGTGTGCTTGCAACATACACATCCCAAGCGTTCCCCGATTAAAAATTTAATGAAGCATATAGATTAAATAGGCATATAAAGGCATCTTTCAAGGAAATAGGCGGTAGTAAACAAAAGCATCTTCCCTATACACAACGTACAAAACTTCTTTGTTGATACGAACTTAAATTAGGCAATTTGTATTTCTCAAATAATAAAGTAAACAGAGCCGATCTCTTCTCGAAACTTTGGTATCAAACTACCCCCGGTCTCAGCTTCGATGACATTGAGTGGAGGAAAGAAGCCATTACATGGCCCTTGTGTGTCACGTGCGCAGATGACGCCGTAGCGCCACGCGTGACGTATTCGACGCAAAAAGAAGCCTCGCGTATGCAAAGGCGTGACTCCGCTGCAAATTGTTGCTCCGAGCGAGCGAGTTAGACATTTTTACGGAATTATCTGAATAAATAAGTAATAATTAAATAATAAATAAGTAGTAATTAAATAAATTTAATAAATTCGTAAGTTCAATTAAAAAATCAATAAAATCAAATTAATAATCCTCTTTCTACAAAATGTTCTGATAAACGATGAAATTTTTGTACCATTAATAAGAAACAATAACCAAAATACGTAAGAGTGCTACAGACGGAACTGCAGTGACGCAGAATAAAGACAAAAAGTAATAATTCAATAAAAGCAATAATAATACAGTTAACCATCATTAACACGAATTCCAAGGGACCGAAATAGTCGGAGTTCGTATTATACAAATTCGTGCCATCAATGTATTATAAATGTCCAAACGTCCCTATTACCGTAATTCCTTACCGGGTCCGAAGTTTCGTTCGTGTTACGGCACACCTGCCACCCTGAACAAATATTAAGCGGCAGAACACCTTACCGTCGCCACCATTATTGCCCAACTTGGAAACAATGCGTTCTAGATTTTTTAAATTTATTATTTTTGTTATTGTTCGACATTACAGTCTTTCTATGGTTTTAAACCTCGTACAATAGTTTTTAATAAGAAGATAGTGAGTTTATTAGAAAAGCCATCCACAGGGAATGAGTGGTTTGCTCTAATTGATTTTTAATTATATTAAATTTATTTTAGACTTGAAAGAGAAAAGGAAATATGTTGAGGAACGGAAGGTGTTATGTTTTAAAGGGGTTGAATTTATCTAGATCCTTAAAATTAGGATTTCGTGTCCTTGACAAGATATACACGTATACTCATACAACTTTAGCTCCTAAGGAACAGGAGTTGTTTCTTGTGTCGTCATCTCCAAAATAAGTCATTTTTGGATGTTCTACCACTTTTCTGAAGGGTACCCCACTCTGTAGCACGTGCTGTCACAAACGTTTGAATTCGAAACCCAGTTCCAAGTAATTTTCTGTTTTGAAAGTGTGACTTACAAAGTGAAAAATGTTTGCACGTGTTCATCTAGTAGTTATTAATAGAAACGCATGTCCCTGTCTAAATGTGGAGCAAATTATTGAGTAGGCTAGGCGATAATTAACTTATTTTGAATGACGATGAGAACTTCGATGAAACGGGAGACTGACAAAACTGAAAACTGGAGAACCCCGAGAAAATATTTAAAGAGCTCGCTTTGTCCGTCATAAATTCCACAAGGATATACTGAGATTTGAATTAAGAAGATAATAATAAACGTTCGCGGATTTGGAGAAATAGCACACGCAAATGCAACCCAAAAACCGCATTATGTTGGAACATAGCACTATCGTTCATTACTTGAAAACTGTGCAGTGTACAGACTGTACACTGCACAGTTTTCAAATTATGTGTTTCAAGTACATCATGTTTCTTTGTCCAGCGCTGACGCTAGCTATGCTTCTTATGCTGTAATCTATAAAACTTTGAACGTTTTTGAAATGCCTATTAGTACACCTTTACATGGTACCCTACGCCGTAGGATGGGTTGTCTGAAAGTCGATTACCAGAAGGAAGCTGTTTTCATGAAAACAAAAATACGAAGTGAGGTATATTCGCTGGAGTCCGGCTACAGCACTTAAACCCTTACGAAACTAGGGATATATTCTTCTTGTTAATCGCTCTTATCACGTATCTGTAGTGTCTGGAAATTCTTTAAGTTGTGCAATTGTAATTTTAATTGAGGATTATGTATTGTAAATGATTGATACTTAGAGTCCTACTGCAAATCAATAGCATAAATACTTTATAGGCAATAATGCATTAACTGGTGGGGCAAGAACAAAAAAGTAATAGTCGTTATCGCAATTGCCAAAAACCTTAACCTCAAACCTTAACTTCCAATGTCACACAAAAATAAACAAAATAGAATTCATGAATTTTGAAAATGCCTCGCTTACTGATCCACCAAATTACTGTAGTAAAAATAAAAAAGCTTTTCAAATCATCAAAAAATGAAGTTTGTGGTATTCATAGATGAAGGAAGTGTCTATTTTAGAAGAGTTTACTGAATCAATGTTGTTAGTTATTTTAAAAAAGGATGGAACAAAAATAAATTTTGTTCAACTTTCATTGATGAGTTCTCAAAATAATTAGAATTATACTCTGGGAATTTTATTTGTTTTTTTCGGGTGTTCTCTGTTTTGGTGTTGTTTCTTATTTCATATGTTGTCTCACCTTCGAATTCGAAAGGAGACCTGGCTCCAACGCAAAGATTTATAAATATCTAAATGTAACAAAATAAAATATAGGAAAAAAAGGATTTTATCGTATTAAAGAGTAAATACCAGCGGTTGTCACTGAATTTAAAAACAAACAAAAATGAATGTTCCGCAATTTTTAGTTATTTTAAAGATATACACTTTAAAATAATAACATTAACTTACAATACAGGCGATATACGAGGACAATTAACTATATCGAATTTTGTGTATGACAAACAGCTCGTATCAATGAAACATTTTGAAATAACCTTATTACACAAATCGACTTTTCAATATAAAGCGGCCAGAAAAATGAAGCGGGTCATGAAAGTTGAAACTTCCGCGTACAAATATCTGCGAGAGAGACAGGCTCAATATTCCAACACGAAGACAACAACAGCCTTCACGTCAAAGACGCGAACCAGGTCAAGGACGCGGCGAACAGGTGCAATTCAACAAGCGATCGTTGTTCTAAAGTGCCCTGTCCGCAGGATTCAAAGAACACATTTCGACAGACAAGTAGGACGTAAATCCATTAAATGTCTCCGATCCCATCGCTGCTACTCGTACATCTCCTTACCACAGTTTAAGTTAAACGGCTGATGTACTGCATTCGTGATAGAAAATTGTTATACTCATAAGAATACGAAGCGGTGGTGTAATTTTACCTCAAGTTTTCTATTTCTATAATATAATTAATTCTTGGATAACACAAGGGATTAGAACATCATGTAAAAACAAACGAATTCTTTCTTTCATTTCTAAGCATCATAACGTATCTCGAGATTTCCTCCTGTACTTTAAAAAATACAAATCATTGTTAAGAAAAGTCATAAGGCAGGCTAAAATCATGAAACACGATCAGGATATTTTGAACTCAAATAACAAAACAAAATCAATGTGGGATATAGTAAAAAATGCGACCAAACCAACTAGAAACCTTATAGAGAATGTTGTTTTAAAAGATAACGATAGAGAAGTGAACGATCCGGCAACAGTGGCTAGTCTCTTTAACCAATACTTTTCGAGAATTGCTGTCGATCTCACTAAGGGTTTTCAGCCACAAAATTCAACATCTGACGTTTCCCTAAATGTCTTAGACACTATGTTCGTTTCCGAAACCTCTTCCTATGAAATTCTCAAAATAATCGGTAAATTAAAAAATAAATATTCGGCCGGTTTAGATGAATTTCCGGATTGTTTGTTAAAGACGTGCGCGCCAGCCATTATACACCCGTTAACTCACATATTTAATGCATCCTTATGCACCGGAATTTTTCCAGATATTTTTAAAACAGCTAAGATTAAGCCGCTCTTCAAAAAAGGCAACAAAAATGAAGTTCAAAATTATCGGCCAATTTCTCTTTTGTCAGTTTTTTCAAAAATATTAGAGAGACTTTTTTATGTGCGAATGGAAACCTTTCTGAATAAACACGACGCGTTTTCAAATTGCCAACATGGATTCCGGAAATCAAAATCTACGGAAACAGCCATTTTTTCTTTTCTTAAGGATGTTGCCTCATCATTGGATCAAAACGAAGCAACTATTGGAATTTTTTTAGATCTTTCAAAAGCTTTTGACGTCATTGATCATAACATTTTACTTTCAAAATTACCTTCGTATGGAATCCGTGGTATTGCTCTAGATTGGCTATGTTCGTACCTTAAACAACGATCTCAGAGAGTAGAAATACCTTACTGGAATGATGGAACTTTATGTACACACCTTTCCGGTTCTTTGCCAATTGTACGTGGAGTCCCGCAAGGATCGATTTTAGGCCCTATTCTCTTCCTATTATACGTAAATGACATGCCCTTAGCGATTCGAAACGGAAGAACAGTTCTCTTTGCGGATGATACAAATATTCTTTGCAACAAAGAAACCGTAAATAGTACAATATCAGACGTTTCAAATTGGTTCCGTAATAACAAATTAAAAGTAAATGAAAATAAAACAGTTTCAATGCAGTTTTCCATATCAAATAAAAAATTCTGTACTCCATTGAAAATGAACGGTGTGCCATTGACTGATGTTAATGTAACAAAATTTTTAGGTCTATCAATTCAGTCAAACCTCAAATGGAATGCCCACTTAAATGAATTGAACACAAAATTAAGCTCATTATGCTACGCGTTCAGAATTCTTTCAAATTCCGTCAGCCTTCATACAGCTCGTTGTGTATATTTTGCCAATGTTCACTCCCGCCTGAGATATGGCATAATATTTTGGGGAAACACATCTTATAGTTCACAGACTTTCAGATTACAAAAAAGAATTGTACGAATAATAAGCAAATCCAACCCACGTGATTCTTGTAAGTCACTCTTTATTAATCTAGGAATTTTACCATTACCTTGTCTCCTGATTTACGAATCAGTAGTTTTTTGTCAAAAATGACTTACTTAAGGACGGGAATATATTTTCAGCAAACGCCGATGTCTATAAGTATAACACACGACGTAGTAATCATATTCACCAGGTGGCAGTATCAACAGCTCACTACAAAAAATTCACATACAATTCATGTACATTACTCTACAACACTTTGCCAGAAGACATTAAACGATTAAATTCAATAGAAAAGTTTAAGTCCCAAGTAAAATCTTTTCTGCTGCATAACTGTTTCTATACAATTCGAGACTATACCGAGCATCAAAAAGGAAAGTAGAATTAATTTTAACAATGATAGTTAATGTAATTATTTATCATTTGGACTGTATAATTCTAAAGAACCTGTAACAAGTATTGTACCACAGTTTCTGGGTTGATGGCCCCCATCTCGATCAGGTTTTTCGTCCAGTTTCCCTGATCCTTGAGCAAATGCTGAGATGGTCCCTTGTTTTGCTTCTGGACATAAATGTAACTTCATTATTTGTGCACGTCTTCTGAATTTCAGTGGGAAATATAGTTATTCAAATTATCGTTTTTCATATTATCGCGGCAAAAAGTATTATTCTTTCATGAAGAACATGAGGGTTCAGGGCAGAAATTTATAGCTAATTTACCTTTGAAAATATATTTTATTATATAGGAGCGAATATTTTGTCAACAAAACTCGAAAAAAACTCTCTTTTCTGTATTCAAAATTCGACTAGAATATGGTTTAGGATAGAGACCACAGAATTATGAAAACGTGCACAAAATTCACTTCTCCCCATAGCTCGTCATACGCAGTTTTTAACTGTTTTTGACATAAATAAATAATAAAATAAGATGATAAACAATTTTTATGACTAGTAAACCTATAAGTATATCCTTTATTTAATCAATATGACCTTTCATTTATCATTTTCATTAAAGAACTGAAAACAGCTCTCCCCACTCCTAGACTAGTCCCAGTGCTGTTGAGCCCTCGACTTTCACATTGTTTTTTTTTTTTTTTGCTCAATATTTCCCCCTTTTGCTTTTATATGTTTTCTAAAACGTTAATATTAAAGGAATACTCAAAATTCTAAAGATTTGGCGCTAACCACGGTTCACCCTAATTTCAATTCTAAATTATTAAATATTTTATTACGAGGAATAAAGTTTTCGCAAAGTCAATATGAATTCAGTACTTATTTCCGCTTCTGAAATTGCATCAGCTCAAAAGAAGATCTTTAATATAGATATACGAGACATATTCGAATTGGTTTGAATGTGGAATATCGCTTGCGTTAAATTTACCTTGTTTCCTCATATCTTTCACACTGCTTAGTCAACACCGTAAATTGAGAGCCCTCATCGAGAATCGAACGGGGTATCATGTACACAGATAACGAGCGTGTTACCACCGCGCTCCTCCGGATCTCAGTTATTTGTAGCTCAATTATATTAATGGATCGGGAGCTCTTCCATTCATCTGCTCATGCTTAATCCGAAAATCCATCAGCAGTAACATTTAGAGTGCATCAATTCTCGGTTTGACTATAAATACCAGACATTCGTCATACCTTCAAATCTTTTAAATTTTATTTATTTCATAACGGATAGGTTTAAGAGAGTTTTGTTGGTTCACACAGAGTTTACTAACTTTTCGTATTTCCTAAAATGAAATACCTGAGAATTCAGGAATGAAATTAAATGAGAAAAGTCATTAGCTAAGTGCCTTTCTGAACACATATTCAGATTCTATCAAAGAGAAAACCGAGATTCAATTTATTTCGAAAACAATATAGAATGCGAGTGAAGTACTCACGAGAAATATCTAACAGATTACATTGCAAAGGAAAATAATGTCTTCGCAAAGCGTTAAAAAAACGATAAAACATTCAAAACAATTCACTAAAACATGAATGTGATGACTAGCTAGTACAAAACTTATTGGAATATTCACCAATAATAAAACCTTCGATCAAGTACTTCATCTCAAAAATTCAGTTCAACGTAATCAAAAATTTCCGAACTGCTACCAGAAGATAACAGGAGTGAAATGTGATACATTTTTGAATTTTCATAAACATGAGGAAAAAGAAGAATATTAAGAGAAAACTACTTATTGGGACCATTGCGTTTTGAAGTGATTAATACATTTTGTTCCAACCTTTGGTTGAATGGCTTTAATAGTTCGTAAGATGGTTTCCAATGTTCCGTAAGTAAGTGAACAAAGTGTTTAATATCCCTCCTGCTACGATCCCGTTTTCGTTTTTTGTTGTGTTTTATGACAGATTTTGGACTGAATTTTCTTCAACTTTAATAGAAGTCCATTAAAACTTGGTATAAAATTTGTCGGCAATCCTTGCAATAAATGACTAAATTACAAAAATTACTTTATACAATTTCCATGGCCTTCTATTAACCCTGAAGATAATTCAGTTCCAAATCGGACCAAAAAAACTAGGGACCACAACAGAGAGAATATTATACCAATATGTTGATCCATCATTTAAAATACAGAAAAAAATATTGAAATAACAGTTTTATACAATATTAAATGAAATACATATTTTTCACAACGTTTCGGAAATAACTGGTTTCCATCATCTGGTGACATCAGGTTTTTTGTCACCTGATGATGGAAACCAGTTATTTCCTAAACGTTGTGAAAAATATGAATTTCATTAAACGTTGTATAAAACTGTTATTTCAAGAAATGTTTCTGTACTTTAAATGATGGACCAACATATTGATATAATTGAAAATATAGATAGAAACTAAAAATATTAATTACAAGAGCGAATATTACAAATTCAGACATTCACAGTGAAATTTAATGACCAATATATTTGTATATTCTACTGCGATCATGATCATTTTTCTTTAAAACTTCAAGAAATTAAGATTGAATTCACGGTACTACTTTTCTCTTGTTGACGGTCACCATAAAACAACATTTCAAGTGATTTCGACCATCGTGTCCCAGTTTCTTCTCATCTCAAACTTTTTATCAAGTGTTTGAGCAGGCTTCTTCAATCATCGATTAAGGAAATCGTTTGGCTTTCTCCAGTAAAATAATGTATTTCCTCTGCTCATCAGCTCTTGGAGTTCATAATAGCAACAGAATTCGCATAATGTTGAATTACAACATTCATGTCTCTTATATTAACATTTCTACCGATATAATATTGTTCAATACTAAATTTCCTACAGACATACAATGGATTAAATCCATTTGATAATATTTGTAACGTCCATTCTTAATTTACATACCTTCATTATGTGATTACAACATTTAAATGAGTTAAAACATTTTTATTCTTTTTCGTGAAAGAATTACAATCACATTTTCAATTTCTTTTTGGATCAATAATTTGATCGAATACTTAAGATGTTTTACGGAAAATGTGTAGTATATTTCAGATAAATTATGAAAGCGTGAAATAATCCGGTAATTTTCAACTCAAAAACTTAATTTCTTCTTCACTATCATTAGGAAGTTTGTTAATATATGCAGAAAGATTATTTTTAATCAAAAACTTCAGAGCCGATTGTCTAAAAATTGAACATTTATTAAAATATAACATATACAATCATTAAGGAATATACAAAGATTATTTTAATTTACTCATTCTTTCTTATTATTTTCTAACAATAGGGTTATCATTAGATTCATAAAAAAGTATTGTAACTGAACATAAACTCCTGTACTTGATTATACTAGAAAAACTCCCTTACAAATTACTCACAAATAAATAATTTGTTTCAAAACCCACTACTATTATTTACAACACACGAGTACAATTAGTTCAGAGAAATTTGATTCTACTATAGAGAAGGCCCCAAAAAATCAGTAATTGTGAGACTTTAATTCCATCGAAGTAAACGATTATGATATAAAGTTAACTGTATTTTTTATTGGACTTCGACAGGAAGTGCGAAATTGGAAACAGCTCTATCAACATTTGCAGTATGACCGGTATACATCATTGCTGAGAGCACAGTTAATTACGAACCTCATTTCCGACGTTTACGGAACTTCAAGGAAGCGACCTCAAGAGGGTAAACCTTCGCGTCAAGGAAGTAGGGAAATTACTTCAATGTCACGCGGCCTCAGAGAAACTTCAAGAATAAGAGAAACTGTTTACTTATTTTTTAATTTTATTTAATTAAAACTATAATTTCCATCCTCTGTTAATATCGTTCTTAAATTTGTATAATAATAACATAGTTTGCACTAGTTTTCTTTTCTTTGTAACAACACACGTTATGTATAAGTTTATGAATGTGTATGATCAGAACACTGTTTTGTGAAATTGTTACTTGTTCCCAAATTGTGTCGTCTTTGAACCATATCTCAGTTTGTGTTTTGGTTATTAGCTTACTGAATTAGTAGTACCTGAAGACAAACATTTGCACATTCGGGGGAATCTACTGTATTCTTGTAAACTTGAACGAAAATAAATTAAATATATTATTATTATAAAAGTATTATTATTATTATTATTATTATTAGTCGACAACATGACTCACTCTCTCTCTGTATGTATATATATATACATATATATATATATATATATATATATATATATATATATATATATATATATATTCAATTAGCTTAGCTAGCGAGACAAAATTTTTTCTAAGACTTGTTTCAATAGTCATTGACACATTTCATATTTACGCCGTTTAAACAACGTAGAGCGACATACCAGATACTTTAAGAGTATAGTTTTGAGGAGATAAATCATCTCTAAGAGAAATCAATATTTCTATATATAATCTTCGAAGCAAAACATCAGCGCATGGGTTAAATTTCGTCATATTCATGAGGCAAGACAGATGATTGTTTAATAGTGTTTAGTACATGCATAAAAAGAGAAATGAGATTGAAGTAAAAAATATTATATCCTCTCGAAAGCGAGACGAGGTTGAGAATAAATCATAGAATGACTAATGGGATACCATCATGCACTGTAAATGTTCGAGAAATCGAAAAAGGCAGAAAATTGCTAAAAGAAAAAAACTAAATCAGATGGCCATTCTCATTATCAAAGGGAAGACTTCTGGAAAACATTTCATGATCAATCACTAGCCGAATTGAGACAGGCCATCAACGCTTCATGCATTCAAATCGGAAACCAATAATTACTACGTTTGCGATACATGTTGCGTTTCAAAAGGTTATAAACTATTTCTATGACGATTATGTTGAACTTTTGTATATTTCCAAGATCTAAAAATTTAAAAGGCTTCATGTGTTACAGTGTGTTACACAACCCACGAGATGACTTGAACGTGGGAAACATTTAGTAGAGCTTGAAAAAATATTAATAATAGCGAAATATTCGTCTCAAAATCTACTTCATTTCTACGAAAGTCTCTTACTAAATATTTTGTTACTGCCAGTTGGAAATAATGTTAATGTTGGAAATAGCAATCACGCCAATGTACTATCACCAGCGATAGAGAAAAACTACCAAAATGTATAGAGTTGCAAATCACGAATCCGTATTGACTATGTAGATCTCGGAATGTTGGCTAGGAAAAAGAAAAACATTTTATTTTTGTTATAAAAATATATCACAAAATCTAACCGACCAACACACTACGTTTTGTCTGAATGAAGTATTACAAGATGTTTTTAAAGGGAGAATTTTCCAAATTTCCATAATACACTTCTGCGTAAACATGATAAAACGTGCATAATATCCCCAAATCAAGGAAACATTGACAGCACTACTCTCACTAGCAGCAGAAGAAAGCAATCTTCGTCATACTAACTAAAACGAAAATTCTGAACTCGCGTACAACAGCCGCATTTCACCAATTGGTAAACCAAGAAACGAATGAACGAATATATACCAGAGCAGACTGGACTGCTGATGCATTCTCAAATTACTTGAAATGTGTAAGTATACCAAAAGTTCTAACCGCAATGGCGGTCAACGTGAACGGGGACAACTTAATACCGATAACATCAAGTACAGGTTGTGACATTCAGACTTCCAAGGCTCAAGAAGCTCCGCGAATGACAATTGTATCCGGTACCACGTCCTTAACAATCACCACATAGGCGTCTAGTAAATTCCCTCATCCAAAACGCGCTTCGCCTCCTCGACGAAGGTGACCCGCGGCGGCGCCGACGGCGACGCGTAGGGCACGCGGCGTGCGGGGCTCACCATGTCCGTATAGTTAGCACACCCACTTATTCAAAAATTAAAAAAGACTATACCATAATTTTGTTCCAATTTTGAACTAATTTATACCCACCTTAAAAAATTTTCTACCAATGCAGAACATCAAAATTTACAACGTGTCCCGTGGGTGCGCTAACTTAACGTTAAGTTAGCATACCCACACAAGAAAAATGCATTAAACCAAAAAAACAAATATACCATAATTTTGTACTAATTTTGAACTAATTTATACCCACCTTAAAAAATTTTGAACCGATGCACAACATCAAAATATACAACGTTGAAGAGTGGGTGCGCCAGGTTAACGTTAAGTTGGCAAACCCACACAAGAAAAATGCATTAAACCAAAAAAACAAATATACCACAGTTTTGTACTAATTTTGAACTAATTTATACCCACCTTAAAAAATTTTGAACCGATGCACAACATCAAAATATACAACGTTGAAGAGTGGGTGCGCCAGGTTAACGTTAAGTTGGCAAACCCACACAAGAAAAATGCGTTAAACCAAAAAAACAAATATAACACAATTTTGTACTAATTTTGAACTAATTTATACCCACCTTAAAAAATGTTGAACCGATGCACAACATCAAAATATACAACGTTGAAGAGTGGGTGCGCCAGGTTAACGTTAAGTTGGCAAACCCACACAAGAAAAATACATTAAACCAAAAAAACAAATATACCACAGTTTTGTACTAATTTTGAACTAATTTATACCCACCTTAAAAAATTTTGAACCGATGCACAACATCAAAATATACAACGTTGAAGAGTGGGTGCGCCAGGTTAACGTTAAGTTGGCAAACCCACACAAGAAAAATGCATTAAACCAAAAAAACAAATATACCACAATTTTGTACTAATTTTGAACTAATTTATACCCACCTTAAAAAATTTTGAACCGATGCATAACATCAAAATATACAACGTTTAAGAGATGGTGCGCCAAGTTATGATTGGGTGTACATTTTCATGACCTAAAATATTGCCAAAAATGATCAATAAAATGCTTGGAATATTTTTTAAAAATACCGTAAAAGCAAAGAAAATGATGCAAAAAATGTTATCAAAAACAGTTCGTATGAGCAACTCATTCTGTTCAATACATTACTGCTGTAATCGAGACTACTTCTATTTTTTCAAGTGAGCCCAACTTTAAATGTTTCGCTTTCGACTGTACTTTACCAGAAAATCTCTGTCGTTAGTTATCCCGACTAATCGGCTGAACCGACATTGGCGCTGAATTGCGACACATACAACAGCTGACATTACAATAAGTGAGTGAAGAAATGGAGTTGGCTACTCAGGAATTCTGTGGAGCATCTCGTTAATATTATTTGAATCAAGTACCATAAAAATGAGATTAAAATTGATGAAATCTGCGAAACATGCATTAAAATGAAGGAAGAAGTTAAAAAATAAAAGTTGTTATTCGAAATCGACGAAAAATGGCAAAAAGTCTTATAAAAATGGGTCATTTCCTTTTGTCATAATATGTCATAATATATTTTGTCATGATAGATGATAATACTAAACGGCATTGTTCTGAAGTGAAAAAAAATCACATTTCATTAAAATCTGCTCCCTGGTTACGAGGTACAAAGTGTTTATGGCTTTTTATTATATTCCGATTGTCTTGTTTTGGTTCGCTCGTTATGGATGTGAATCACTGAGAAAAAGTGAAAAAGTGTAGGTGGTTTTATGCCTAATTCAGTATTTAAAATGTGAATATGCCTGCAAAAATACTTATTTATTGTATTAATATGTTTTGAAATTATTACTTACATTTCCGTATAGTTTGGAAATATTAAGGAACACCATGTTAGTATTCTCTGATTTTAGTATGTCATCAAATCGTTCAGCATCTTTTGTTCATCAACGTAATGTAGCCTCTTTACTGGAAACAGCATGTAAACTACAAGTTGTTATAATCTTTCGATATCAGGCACTATTAATCAAAGAACAAATTGCGTCAGTCATGTTAATAATATGAGTAACATGCAATGTTATTTAAGGAACATTACGTATTAATACACACGTGCTTCTCCACTTTCAAAGTGGAATGACGTAAGCCCTTTCACTTCCATATACCTATTTAAGAGACCATTGGTGGATAATTGTAAGTAATCAAACAATACTTGAAATATCCTGAGATGCTCGAAAGACATAGCAATCAACAGATATTGTCGCGTCAAGATTCTAAAAATTTCGTGTGGAAAATCCAGTAAACGATGGGGGGGGGTGGAGAAACGCCACCTTTTGTTCGCCGGCCTGCTCTCCTAAATGATCAACGTTATTCTGTGAAGTTTTTCCTGCGCACAGTACCTGAACCCCCTGAGTTCATTCGCCCAGCGGAAGGTAGGGGGGGAGGCGCATTGTACGCGACAGGTAGCATTGAGGGATGGAAAGGGTAGGGGGATGCTCAGGTAGAAAGCTCAATGGAAACTCCTTTCTCTCTTCCTTCTGAGAAGGGCAGTTTTTCTGTTCGTGCCAAAATTCCCCATCTACATTCACTATTTCTTAACAATTTTGTAAGTACATTTCATAAAATAATATGTTATTTGGTATTCAACTGTTGGTACTGTTAAATGTTAATTGACATGATGAAAAGAATGCAATGAAGCACAAGAAATTGAATTATCTTTCATAATTCTAACAGAAATTTTCATTGAATAAATGTTTTGATATCGAACATCAAATGTATAATTAAAAGTATTATAATTATTTATGAAATAATTATTTATGTCTATTGCAATAGCAAAAAAAGGTGGGAATGTCATTACATGTACAAGAAATATGGTATAAATAATAAATATAAAATATAGTACAGAAAATTAATGCAATGCAAAAATAAAATACTCTTAAAACCGAAACCAAATAGCACAACAACAGTCAACAAATTCAACAAGAGTATGATGTCAAAAAGCCGAACTTTAAGTCTGGAACTTTCGATAGAATAAGGAAACCATTCATTCTATTATACTTGAACGACAAAATTCCCCCCCCCCAAAAAATGAAATGAGGAAACATATGCAAAAACTTTGAAAAAACAACACCATATAATTTTTTCGATCCCCGGAAAATGTTTTTTAGTCAACTATTAAATGTGGGTACTTCTAAGATACTCACAGTGCGCTAAAAACTGTAATTTGTTGTTCAGATAAATAATTAATCAGCTTCTAAATATGAAACTCGTTCAGATAAAATTATAAGTGCAACAAAGAAAACAACATAATTTCGTCTGAACACATCAGATACTACAGATACTTTCGTTTAGTGTATCCAATTATTATATTAGTTTAGTGCAGTATACACTAATTCAGTAAAGAATCATTGATTATCATTATATTAATTCCTTGCGTGTAATTAAAAATTCATAACTAACAATCAGAATTCAGAAGAAGGGTCAAAATCGTTTATTTACGCCATTATAACACAGAAGTGGCCAACATATTTCCAGTCGGCCATGAAACATCGACAAAAATATACATAACAGACTACTTAATAACTACATCAAATAAAATTAAATTGGGGAAGTGATAAAATAAAATAAAATTGGTGAAGTAAACGTTGATTTGAAACTAGCTGACTAACGGATCAACACTAACGGATCATCACAATAAAGCATTTGGTCTTCACATGTTATAAATGTAAAATTTATAAACGTCAGATGTATTTACGCGAACTAAAATGTACGTCAGAAAAACTTCTGTACCAGTTGCGACTCTTTTTCACTTTCCGATATTTATACATGTATTTTCTCTCATTCCTTTCTTAACATTTCGTGGGAACTAATGTTTACATGGTTTTATCAGCTTCTTCAAATATGTCTTCTGAAATATGTCCAATATCTTTCATTTGAAAGCATTTTTTCCCCACCAAGTTACTGAGGACTTCATATGTATAGAATAGAAGGCCCACTAAAATGTAGGTCTATTTCAGAACCAATACATTCATAAATGTATGCCTCGAATGGTAAAGGTGGGCTTGAATTTCTCAAAATGTAACACGTGGATAAAGAAATGTAATTGCTCTCGTACAAAATTATGGTATATTTGTTTTTTGTTTAATGTGTTTTTCTTGTGTGGGAATACCAACTTAACGTTAACCTGGCGCACCCACTCTTAAATGTTGTATGTTTTGATGTTGTGCATCGGTTCAAAATTTTTAAAGGTGGGTATAAATTAGTTCAAAATTAGTACAAAATTGTGGTATATTTGTTTTTGGGGTTTAACGCATTATTCTTGTGTGGGTTTGCCAACTTAACGTTAACGTGGCGCACCCACTCTTCAACATTGTATATTTTGATGTTGTGCATCGGTTCAAAATTTTTTAAGGTGGGTATAAATTAGTTCAAAATTAGTACAAAATTGTGTTATATTTGTTTTTTTGGTTTAACGCATTTTTCTTGTGTGGGTTTGCCAACTTAACGTTAACCTGGCGCACCCACTCTTCAACGTTGTATATTTTGATGTTGTGCATCGGTTCAACATTTTTTAAGGTGGGTATAAATTAGTTCAAAATTAGTACAAAATTGTGTTATATTTGTTGTTTTAGTTTAACGCATTTTTCTTGTGTGGGTTTGCCAACTTAACGTTAACCTGGCGCACCCACTCTTCAACGTTGTGTATTTTGATGTTGTGCATCGGTTCAAAATTTTTTAAGGTGGGTATAAATTAGTTCAAAATTAGTACAAAACTGTGGTATATTTGTTTTTTCGGTTTAACGCATTTTTCTTGTGTGGGTATGCTAACTTAACGTTAAGTTAGCGCACCCACGGGACACGTTGTAAATTTTGATGTTCTGCATTGGTAGAAAATTTTTTAAGGTGGGTATAAATTAGTTCAAAATTGGAACAAAATTATGGTATAGTCTTTTTTAATTTTTGAATAAGTGGGTGTGCTAACTATACGGACATGGGCTCACCTGGTGAGGAGTTGTCGCCGCCGACGGCCGAGGTCACCGCGCCCCTCGCGTCACCACCTGGCCTTCGCCGGCACGGGCCACTTGTTGCCGGCCGGTGGTGGTGGTGGTGATGGCGGTGGTGCGGAGGCTCCGCCGGCGCGGGGCGTCTGTGCGCGCGAGCCACGCGACGCCGCCGCCGCCGCTGCTGTCGTCTGCCCTCCGCGTCCGACGAACCTGCCGCCGCTGCTGCTGGTGAGCGCTCGGGCTTCGGCGTCGCTCGCGTCGTTCGCGCCGCGCAGCGCCGCTGCCGCTGTCGCCGCCCCCACCGCCGCCGCCGCCGCCGCTCACTTGTTGCGGGCGAAGGGGCGCGCGCCGGGCGACTGCCGCCGCCGCCACCGCCGCCGCCGATCGCGCACGCGTGTCGCGGCGTCCCGCGTCGCCGTCCCCCGCTCTCCTCGTCGCGCACGCGCCCTCCACCTGCTGCCCTCGTCGCGGCGACCGCACAATCCGCGGATGGGCTGCCTTCTAGCGCCGGACGCTCCCCTTCTCTGAGCAAATTCTCGCCATGTCGATCAGATCATTCCTCCTCCTTGACCTACTGAACTACAGAGTTTCGGTGATTCGCTTCTTTTAATTGATTGGTTCATTAGTGATTCCGGCCACGTCAACTGCTATAACTATATTTGTATACCATAAAATATACCTTAAGCGATGGTAGGAAATGGTGCGGTGTTTACGATTCTTCTTCTATTATTGAAATCTATACGAGGTGTTGGCTCTCCATCGTATGCCAGAATAAAGAATTACGATGGAGAGCCAACACCTTGTATAGATTTCAATGATATACCTTAAGCGTAATTTGTTTTCTTGGGAGGTAGCGGTGAACTTCATCCCCGCTGCTTGGAGAGATCCGGTGCCGACCTACCTTTGGCTAGAGAGGTTTCCCTCATCCAGGTACCTCCCGCCAGCAGGTCACTGCCCCAACCGAGACACGCTCTAAGCTCCCGACCGGTCTCCCGGCGTGTGTGGTAGTGTATTGCACGTAAGTCTCAGTGTAAGTAAGGGATGTGGATAGGACAAGGAAGATGAAAGAAAGATCGCGCGCGATCTGTGTCTCGTTTGTTAGAGCACTGCTCCGGCATTTGCCTGGTATTAATAGGAGAATCTACGGAAAACTACCGATCAGAGCAGCCGGGCGCTAAAATTATCCTACAGCGACTGAATTCGACCTAGGTGTGTACGACGAAAATCCTTCCATCGTCGGTACTCGAAATTAGGACCTCCGGGTCATTGTAATGACATGAGTTGATTTCCTGAGTCACCTCTCCCTGCCGGAGGTTTCGGTAATGTAAAGTTAGAATATTGGACAATTACGCCCAAATTAGCAGACCCAAACCCGACAGAAGCAGTGGATTTTTAAAGGCGCCTTCTTTTTATCCTCTATACGCCATCGTTGGGAAGGGAAATACAGCCGAAAGTCTCATGATGTAAATTTACTGCATGTAAAAGATCCTCAAACATAAAAAACGCTTCTGAGCAAAATTCAAACCGTCTGTTTTGTCGCCCGAGTAAAACCACCTTTCTCTGCTAGACGGTGAATGGAGCGTAGAGAAAATTGCGCGGTCAGGAGGAAGAGCAGGCTTGATGGCCTGAGCATCACCGCGTAAAATAAAGCGTAATTGAATTGAATAGAACTGAAATGCCGAAATGACCTGCGCACGTGCCCTCCACCTGCTGCCCTCTTCGCGGCAGACGGCACAATCCGCGACACGCGGAAGTTCTGACAACTATACTTGGGTTTTTATTTCTTGGCGCGTGGGGGTCTTGTCTTCACGATGGAATATCAACACTAGCTACGTAGGGTAAACGGTACAGTGATAGGCCACCCACCAGTTATTGGGCACTCCAACTATAATTGGAATTACCGGCTGTTCTAACACCGTATTCTAATATTTTGTTTGTAAATGGCACAAAGAGACGCTTTCTGAGTATTATGCAATGATTACTTTGACCGCAAGAGATCAACTGTTGCCAATACGGAGCATGTTTGTTAACAGTGCGGTGTGTGTTCATTGCACGCAACGATTTCTTGAGATTTTCTTTAGAAACTTGATATCCAATAGCGCTAATCGTTGATTACGGCGGTAAGAAAATAACATTGGTATGTCAGAAAACATAAATATTATTGAATGACAATAATATCAACTGAAAATGAGAAGTCTAGCTTTGCATATTTAGTGACATAGGGGGGTGGCCATTGACTGTATCTTCGATAGTGTGTAAATTATGTTATTAGCCACCCTGCAATGATTATTGTCACATTGTCTTTAATCGTAGTTTAATACTATTGCACCCCTGTAAATCCTGATTGGAGCTGAAATAAGTGATGCCAAAGAGCAGGAGTATGATGCAAGAACCATGGTAAATACCATCAAATGTGTTGGAATTAACGAGGCATCTATGCTTTCTGTTGCAAAAACATTTGGTGTTCCCAGAACAAGTTTGCAGTTTCGTTTAAATAATCCAGATCACAAAACAGCATTAGGTCCTGATAGTGTTTAATCTAAAAAGGAAGAAGCCAATCTATTTAGGCTGATACTTGAACTAACCAGGAAAGATTTTCCAAGGAAGAAGGAAGATCTGTAGAGTAGCGTTCAAAAATTTTTAGTTGCTAAACCAAGGCCCAATTCGTTCAACAACAACCGCCCAGGAGAAGGCTAGGTCAAGGCTGCTTTAAGAAGTCATCCCATAATCACTACACGGACAAGTGAAGCAGCGACAGCCGCTTGTTCATGTGTTAGCATCAGAATGTACTTTGAAGAAGTTATAGGGTACATCGAGGACTCTGGATGACGAAATGAAGCTACAAGGATCTGTATTGGAACTCAGAAGACACATCTGACATACGAATTAAGTCGAATATGCTCGTATTTGGAAATCGAGAATACTGCAATTTATCCCAACAGCACTTATACAGGGTGGAACAGCTAAGTGTTAACACCCCTTGTATCTCCTCAACTGCGCAAGATACGAAGATGCCGATTGGACAGTCGATTGATTGAACAGGGGCTACTTGATTACAGTACACTTCGTCTGTGCGCTATTTTTTACTATGAAGTTATAAGGTCAACTTTGTTTTTTAAATGGAACCCTATGCTAAATTTTAGCGTATAGTAATGCGCTTAAAAAGACGATTTCAAATATGTGTATATCTTTGTATTTTAGCGAATAGTTTTTTAGCAATTGATGTGCTTTTGTATCATATTTTTGTACTGAAATGCCACTTTTCCACTCGACCTTCCGTGCTCTCCGCTGAGAAACTAAAGGAAAATGTCTCGTGAATGGTTTTGCCTACTTTCCGAAAACGATCGAAGGCCATGTACTACGTAGAGAACAGGGCGGAGGCCAGAAGTATAAAATGCGCCGCTGGGGTTATGATCGCGCACTTCTACCAGTTTCTTAGAGCAGTCACACCATGTACACCAATGAAGAGAAGTTAGATATGCTACTAGTGTATGGTGAATGCGGAAGAAATGCCGTTAGAGCAGTGCAACTATATGTAAAGCTGTATCCTGATCGTCAGCTTCCTTCACTCCAGCTTTTTGCATATATGTGCACGAAACTATTGGAATCGGGAAGTTGGAACACCAAACAGAGGACAAGGCAGAAAACTGCAACTGACGAAAAACATGAAGAGGTTATTCTGGCATTGACGCAGTGCATTCCACATGCTAGTTTGCGACATGTAGCCCAGGAGTGTGATGTGAGTCACATGAGTGTCCTTCGCATATTGCGTAGAAAAAAATCCATCCGTATCACTTGTCATTGCATCAAGCACTCGGAGGTCGGGATTTCGAACGACGCATGGAATTTTGTCGTTTTGCCTTGCAAAAACTGAAAGATGATCCATTTTTTAAAACGAGTGCTATTTACGGATGAAGCGACTTTCACTAACCACGGTAATGTGAATTTACGAAATATGCATTACTGAGCATTAGAGAATCCTCACTGGATTCGGCAAGTACAACATCAGAAACCTTGGAGTGTTAACGTGTGGTGTGGCATCGTGGGAAATTTCATTGTGGGACCTTACTTCATTCCAGACATGTTAAATAGTATTATGTACGAACATTTTCTTCGAAATGTTCTACCCACATTATTAGAAGAGATACCACTGGATACGCGTCAGTGCATGTGGTTTCAACATGACGGCTGTCCAGCTCACTCTTCACGTGTGGCAACAGAAGTATTAAATTAAAAGTTCTTGAATTGTTGGATAGGACGGCGTGCTAAAGTAAAGTGGCCTGCCCCCTCTCCTGATTTGACTCCTCTTGATTTTTTCTTTAGGGGGCTGTCAAAAATAAGGTTTATGCAGAAGTTCCAACAACGCCAGAGGATATGAAGCGACGTATCACCGAAGCTCTTTCGAGTTATCAAGTGACATCCTCACATCTGTTGTCCTTCGAACGGCGACTGCAAATGTGCATTGCAGCAGATGGACAACACTTCGAGCACATACTTAAGTAAAGCATTGTCCTGTAACAATGTATTTGGTATGTTTTCATTTCTATTTTGATCAATGTGTATTCTTTGTACGCGACGGTTAGTTACGAATAAATTATGACTAATAAGATATTGTTCATTTATTTTTGTATTATTTACTCCCAATTGATAATAGAATGTGTTGTCACAGTTTTCAAAACAACAGAATACTAATTGCGGGGCAAAACAAGAACTTTTCTGAATCTTGAATGCAGCATTTGAGTCTTCTTTGCACGAAGTCATCTTTCGGCAAAATTAGTATCGAAGAAAGTAGTTGCTACTGTGCTGAAGTAAATGAGCGCCTTTGTCTAAAGGACGGACTCGCGAAGTTCCCCATTTAGTTAGCAGGAAGGTCGAACAGAAATTCGCCGCCTCAGTGGAAAAATATGTTACAAAAGCACATCAATTGCTAAAAAACTATTCGCTAAAATACAAAGATATACACATATTTGAAATCGTCTTTTTGAGCGCATTACGATACGCTAAAATTTAGCATAGGGTTCCATTTAAATAAAAACAAAGTTGACCTTATATCTTCATAGTAAAATATAGCGCAATGACGAAGTGTGCTGTAATCAAGTAGCCCCTGTTCAATCAATCGACTGTCCAATCGGCATCTTCGTATCTTGCGCGGTTGAGGAGATACAAGGGGTGCTAACTTAGCTGTTCCACCCTGTATAAAATATTGAAGGTTTATTAGATCTGTATCTTACAAATTGTGTGTTTTCACGGGTAATATAAAAATTAATCAAATATATCGTTATACCAGTCGTATCTGTTAGAAATAATTCAGTAGACAATCACTGTCATCATGTTGGGCAATCACTATAATTTCTGGCCTTTCACTGTACAAAACGACACGTTTTTACTAAAATATTAAATAAGAACCTAATTTTCATTTTGCGATAGAAATTACGGTTGGAATTAGTAAAAGGACCATTGGACAGTAGAAAGTTAGTAGCAAATTTTCCAAATTTTCTTTTTTAAATGGGTTAATACTGTCACAACTCTTAAGTCGCCAATCACTGTACCTTTTACCCAAGGTGGATCGAATTCAGTATCTGTCTGGAGAAGATATCTAGTGGCTAGCTTTGCTGGGTATATTTCTGAAGTTTCTCCTGTCGATTCTAGGGGAATGGTTGAGGAATACCCTAACAAACTGGCCACGAACCGCGCGCGGTCTTTTGTTCCTCTTCCTGGTCCTATCCTCTCCTTTTACCCACACAATGATTCCTATGCACCATGCTATCACACACGTTAAGATACAAGTTGGGTGATTGAGCTTGTCCCAGCTGGAGCAGTGCCCCGTTGGGGAGATACTTTGAAGTGGAAATATACAGAAAACTGTTGTGTAGGTTGGTGCCGAATCTTATCATCTAGCAGTGAATGATCATCTCAACTGGCTGGAATAAAAACATTAACTACTGTAACGGGACTCATGACCATAGCAATTGACGTGCTTTGAATTACCCCTCAGTCAATTAATTGAGCTATGAACAATAAATCATCAAAATGGAGCATTAAGTCCGATATATCATGTTTAATAACTTTCTATAGCATATGAAGGCTGATAGCAGGATATCATCACACGTTATACACACCTCACACAATCAAATTTTTTAGAGAAAAAAAGGCGAAAATAGTGCCTTGAGCCCGCCATTTTGGGACTTTATATAGTCTGAGACATTTACGCTTTCAAGACGAATGTAAGCATACGACATAAGAGAATACTAGTTGAATCAGTCAGACAATAGGTGGTCACAAAGAAACGAGATAACTATGATGAAAACATAATCCTCCATTTTGCTTAGCGCTGTCGGATAACAAGGGACCATTTCGGACTTTGTTCAATAGATCAAGGGAAACTGAACAAATGATCTGATCGATAAGGAGAGAATTTGCTCAGAGAACCAGAAATTGTCAGCACTGCTCGATACACTTGCGATCATTCGACTCCTAGCGGTACTACCGAGAAGAACGCAAAATACCGTGAGATATTCCATTTTGATGACACCCCCCCCACGCATCAAGAAAGAAAAACCGAAGTATACATGGGCCGAGCGGCTTCGCCCTGGCTGCCGGCACGGCGCGCGGTGGTGAGGCGAAGCGCGATGAGTCTTCCCGGTCCCTCATCTGTCAACTTTTGTGCGCTTCGCAACTTCGCAACTGGTCAGTGACGAGGCGCTAAACTAAAGAAAAATTCTCTTGTGCTTAAGGCCCTTTTTTGTTGTTTTGAGCAGTTTTATCGTGATTAATGCTTCTATTACGGTCAAATAATGTGTGGTGTATATTGGTGCGGAAAATGTCCAAACGCTGTGAAAGAGAGGACGCCCTAGAAAACATACTCTCAAAGGAAGAAATAATTTTGGTCGAGGTGTTCCCTTGCAAGTCGCAGGAAATATGCTGCAATATAAGAGCGTACTTCTAGGAGGAGAAAACAAATAATGGTCCACTGTTGGCTGTAAGCAAAGTTGTGGAGAGAATTGCAGCAAATTTCCAAAGACACTGTTCTTAAAATAGGCAAAGAGAAAATGAGAGCAGAGGAAAAGCAAGGGGAATCACCTGAGTTAGAAACACTAGGGAAAAAGAGATGAATCAAAAAACGTGTGACAAACATAGATTTCTTTAAGTGAGGCAGTTCTCCGACACATTTATGAATATTATTCCCGGAAGGAGTACCCCACATTACACAAGCCCAAAGGAACCTTAGCTGAAACTGATCTTTTTCAGGGTAGCAAATCTTCTTTACGAAATGTGTTTCATGACCTAGGATTTAAATTCAAAAATATAGGTGGTAGAAAAGTACTTATGGAACGCCCAGATATTGTGGCGTGACGTGGCGAGGTAGATTTTTAAGCAGGCAATTAAAATAAAATTTAGATGACATCGTGTGCTTAGATGAGACGTGGATAAATGCAGGACACACGTGCAGCAAAGGATGGACTGACAACACTGTCAAAGGAACAATGGCAATGGCTATTGGTAAAGGGATTAGAATAATGGTAATTCATGGTGAAACTTCCGAAGGGTTCGTAGAAAATTCGTTGTTAGTTTTTCGGTCAATGAAAACCGATGACTGCCACAAGGAAATGAATCAGAAGACGTTTCGCTAGTGATTTGAAAGAAAATTGATATCAAATTTGAGGAAACCTTAGAAAATAATTATGGACAACGCTCCGTACTACCCTGTAATTGTAAACAAAGGACCAATTATTTCCAATAGAAAACAGGAGATTGCTGAATGGTTGGTGCGCCAAACTTCTAACATTTAAGATACCCAGAATTTGTTAAAAGCAGAACTGTTGGAAGAAGCAGCAAAATTCTTCTACAGGCTATTGATGATATTGACAAGAAACATAGACATGAGGTGATTCAATTGCCGCCCTACCACTGTCGCTTTAATGCCATTGAGAAAATTTGGACGCAAAGGTTACGTGGCAGGAAAATTTGGACGCAAAGGCATAAAAGGTTACGTGGCAGAGAAGAATGCAAAATTTACGTTACCTAAGGTGGAAAAGCACATGAATGAGGCTGTGGAGAGGGCCACAGCAGAACTGGCGCAATGTGGTAGGTCATATTAAATAAGTAACTTCGAAGGCATGGGAAGACGAAGAAGTCGTGGAACAAAATTTTGAAGAACTTATTATTTCTCTTCAATCTTCGAGTTACAGCGCTTCCGAACAATCAAAGGAATGTGACTGAAATAAGTGGAGTGTTTCTTTTGTAACAGTAATTTTTTTGATAATTAAAACTGTGTAAATAGTGTAAATATCGTGAAAACTCTTGGGATTGTAATGGCAGAGAACATATCGAGCTAAATTAATGTGCTTCGTCGATCTGTTTGGAAGTGGAGAGCAGAATCTGACGAAGGACGAATAATGCAGTAGTGACGACGGCGCCTGCAGTCATCCACCCGCTGTAAGTACCGCTTGTCTTTCTGCCACCGCGATCGGGCGGTCCTCTTCCCACCACAGCGCTCCCTTATCGGTTCTTATTTTAAAACAACCAAAAAATATAGTCGGATTATAGAACCGTTATAGTCAAATGCTGCTCTCCACTTCCAAACAGATCGACGAAACACATTAATTTACCCCGATATGTTCTCTGTCATGACTATCACACGAATTTCCACTATATTTACAGTTTTAATTGTCAAAAAATTAGTCATTGTTAATACTATTTTATTTTATTTCTTTGATAAAAACGCACACACATTTTTCTCGTTTTGTTTCTCTTTCAGTCTCGACATTTTGTTAGCAACGGCTCCAAGTTATTTCCCATACAAATTTCTACATTAAAAAATATTTTGATATTCCAAAAGTTTCACTGCAATTGAACTTCTAAGGGACCGAAAAAACAGAGAAATATGAAAGAATATTATGTGTTTTTGATAAAGAACAATATCTATTTTTTAATATATTTATTAATACTTATTCGACAAAATATTTCTTTCAAGTGTGCGAACATTATATAACATTGAAAAGAATATGAGAAAAAACTTAAATTGTAACCTCTAACATACAACTGACATAGGTATTTTCGATTTTGATAAGACAATGATAAAAATAAACATTGGTTATAAATAGTACAAAATATATGAAATTTATACAATAAATAATAAATACTATGGATTTAACTATGGAGAATGTAATAGATCTTTTGAATAACGTGATTTAATTCTGGGAAAAGGATTAGCCCCAGGAGCTTATGCCCCAGTGGAAGGACGATCGAAAGAACTGGAAGAGGAGACAGACAGTTTTTACTCAACGCTCCAAAAAACGATAGACAAATACAATCAAACATGCGAAGTACTCATTATGAGTGATATGAATGCCAGAGTAGGAAACAAAGCAGTCCATGGATCTATAGAACATTCGGAGAAGAAACTGTGTATAAAAATGGAATGAAACTCCAAGAATTCGCAGTTTTTAACAACTTAAAAGTGACAAAAACCTTTTTCCGTAAGAAACTAATTCACAAGTTTACTTGGGGCAATGGAAACTGCAGATCCTTAATAGATTATATAATTGCTAACCAGAGAATATCAAAACAAGTAATGGATAGTAATGTTTTGAGAGGTTATGACATCTACTCAGACCATTATCTAGTAATATCTCGCATCAAGATGTATCCAAGATGGCGAAAAGCAACGAAAAACTCTCCAGATGATAATGCAGAGAAAGTTTTCAAAGTACATGTTCTAGAAGAGCAAAGCACAAGGGAATTATACCAACATAGACTGAAGGAACACATACATCTAAATCCTTTAAGCAACAATATGGAAGAAATGTGGGCTAATTTGAAAATGTCTCTGACAAAGGCTGCTAATGAAGCCCTGGGGATGAAAATGAAAATGAGAAGTAAAAGAAGATTAAAAATCTGGTCGGCAGAAATAGAAGAATTAGTTAAAATAAAGAAAAAATGTTATAATAAATATCTAAGCAACCCAACAGACGTTAATAAACAAGAGTACATCGCAAGAAATCAAGCAAAAAATGCAATAAATAAAGCCCATCATGCATCTTGGGAAAGATTTATTGCAAATATTGAACACGATGTACATGGAAGGCAGTCTTTAGCGTACAAAGTCATAAAGTCCCTAAATAGATCTATTAAAGAGGATGTAAATGTTAAAAGCATAGAAATAGATAAATGGGCAGAACACTATCGATCTCTGTGGTACGATGATAAAGAAAACTCTGTAGTTAACCACAGAGAAAATTATCCGGGAGTTGATGACATCACATGGGACGAGCTGACAATCGCTTTAAAAGGATTAAAAAATAGAAAAGCATCCGGACCAAATGGAATCAACAGTGAATTACTGAAGTACGGAGGTCAAGCATTGCATGAACACCTTTTAAAGCTGTTCAATGTGTGCTGGAGGCAGCTTGAGACTCCTCAAGAATAGTTACAGGCGAAAGTGGTATCCCTGTACAAGAAAGGTGATCGAACTTACACCCAGAACTATCGAGGAATATGTCTGCTAGACACTACCTACAAAGTATATGCTAGAATTCTGAATCGACGACTGAAGACAATAGCAGAAGCCAAAAGTCTCAGAAGAGCAAACTGGATTCAGAAAAGGTCGTTCATGTACAGATTGAATATTTATCTTAAAGCGATTGATAGAAGAACGAAGAGAACATAACAAAGAAACGCATCTTGCATTGATAGATCTTGAAAAGGCTTTTGACAATGTTCGACGCAAACTTCTATGGGAAATATTAGAACGAAGAGGTTACCCAAGACACCTTATTGAAGCTATAAAGAGTGTATACAGAGAAACTTCGATCATATTAGGAAATTGTAAACCTAATATAATTGTCCCTACAAATAAAGGAGTAAGACAAGGCTGTTCAATATCACCAACCCTTTTTAATATATATTTGGACGACATATTTAGAGTATGGAAAAATAAAGTCGATAGAGGTGTGCAATTAAAAGGTTCTTTTTACATTAATTCAATTTTATACGCTGATGACAAAGTGGTGATACAAGAGACTGAAAATAAGCTCCAAATGTCCATTTTCATCTTGAAAAATATCCTTGAAGAATATGGACTGAAAATGTCTGCTCAAAAATCAAAAGTCATGGCATTTCGAGGCAAATATCCAGTAAGATCTAAAATAGCAATAGGAAACTACAATCTAGTACAAGTTAGGAACTTCAGGTACTTAGGCTGTGATATATCGTTTAATATAGATCATGACGTGGAAAACAAGCTAGTAAAATTCCGAAATGTATGTGGAACTATACACAAGTATCTGAGAAACCGAACACGAAAGGAGACACGGCTTAAGTTTTATAAGACAATTGCAGTCCCCACACATGTATGCCAGCGAAACATAGGTGAACACGAAAAAGATCAAAAATAAAATACAAACGGCGGCAATGAAATTTCAGCGAAACTTGTAAAAAACTTGTAAAATGCTGTAACAAAACTTTTACTTAGATGCATTCATTATTTTCGTATAATTTTCACGTTGTTTAGAAAAGTGTCTACGAGACACTACTGGGCCTTTACGTTGCAAAAGCTTTCTGGGTTGGTAAAGGTTAAAAAGGATTGGTAAGAGTGAAAAACCCTGAGGTACTCCAGCGTGGATAATGTATTCAGTAGAGACAACATTGTTAACCTGAACTTGAAATTTACGCTGTAGAAGAAAACTTGATAATATTTTTTGTAAACAAATAGGAAAACCGAATATTCTGAGCTTGTAAAGTAAACCATCATGCCATACTTTGTCAAATGCTTTTTCTACATCTAAAAATAGTGCAAATCTACATTGCTTCTTTTGAAAACTTGACGCTATAAATTCTGTGATTCTTAATAATTGGTGTGTTATAGGATGTTATGTTATTCGGATAGGATAGTTATGTTATTCGATCTAAATCCAAACTGATATTTTGAAAGTACATTAATTTGATTAATAAATTTAGTGACTCTCGTTGGAATTATTTTATCAAAAAGGTTTGCAAATATAGATAATAAACTAATAGGACGAAAATTTTCTGATCTAGTGTGATCTTTTTGAGGTTTAGGGATGGGTATTATGATGGCTATTTTCCAAATTGAGGGATATTAATTTAATCTAAAACAAGCGTTATATATTCCTGCCAATGAGCTAATGGTGGAATTTTGGAAATGTTTAAATACAAAAAATTTCTACATTAAAAAAGATTTTGATATTCCAAAAGTTTCACTGTAATTGAACTTCTAGGAGACCGAAAAAGAGAGAAATATGAATGAATATTATGTGTTTTTGATAAAGAACAATATCTATAATACAAATTTTAGAAGACGGTAAAGAAAACCTTCGATATGAATAAGATTTCTGATTATTACACTCCACAACATTTTAGTGTGGTAAGAGGAGCCCAGAAGGGCGGGGAGCTGCTGGGGCTGATTGCTCCCAAAACCTGCCTTATAATGCGATTTTTATAACTTTGCCCCTCAATGCCCATCTTCACGATGAAATATGTCACGATATTTCGCGTCTTTCTCAGTAGTGACACTAGATATCGCATGATCGCGACCGTATCAAGCAGTGCTTGCGGTCATGCGACAAATAGCGGCAGGACAGAGAATGGCGCGAAATGCCGTGTGATAATCCATCGTGGCTGTAGGGGCTTGAGGGGCAAAGTTATAAAAATCGCACTATAGTTGGGGCTCCGAATTTTTTCGACGCGAGGAAGTATTGACGTGCGTGCAAAACTCGTATAAGCATGCTGAAAGGAATATCAAATTTTCCTAAGAACAGTACAGGGCAATCAAAAAGTGGTGGTTTATGAAAATCGGAGGAAAATTGCGTAGATTTCCAAAGGATTGTGTTTACGAAGCGTGGCACAAGGGACAACCGACCGGCTGCAACACGAATAACGTTAATGAACTAGTCTATCACGCAGGTTTATGAGGCTGGTCATCAGCGAGTCACAGAACACGCAAATTGTGTACAGCAACATGGTTTGTGGAAGAGTCTGCGAATTCAAAATTGTAAAACAACTCAACATGTCTTCTAGCAATATGGTACGTATCGAGGCACACGGGTGTCACAATTACGACACATGGAAACTAACGGCGCCTGGATCTATGTCAACTGCATCTGAAAAATTTCAACCAGTAGATGTCATGACAACCTTGGAACAGAAAATGAATTGAATAAGATAAATGAAAATACTCTGTCAGATCTATTATTATGCGCATGTGCAAGGGAACTAAAATTGATAACATAAACTGTAGTTCCTCACACGACTTGTGGTTACAATTGGAGAAAACTGTTCAGTCAAAAGAACCTGCACCTTAGGTAACTAAAAAAGCCTAACCCTGCAGAAAATATGCAAGAGCTCTGACATCTAAACATCTTTGATGGTGAAGATAATGACCGGTATTTGGTAATTAATCAAGTTCAGGTACCCTAATAATTAAGATGCGATTTTTTTCCTATTTGCCGATTTTTATCCTTCAATTAAAAATGCAGTATTTTGGGTTACTTATTCATTTTGAGGCATTAGTAATATTATATTTTAATACACCTAATGCTTCAAAATGAATAAGTAACCTAAAATACTGCGTTTTTAATTGAAGGATAAAAATTGGAAAATAGGAAAAAATCCGCAGCTTACTAATAATATTTCTATATAGCCAACACCATGTTTTGAAAGATTTAGGGTAGCAATCGAGTGTCTTGAATTATCTACGCCAGAAAGTTTGTGATTTAATTCTTGAAAAACACGATGCGAGACCAAATGCAGCATCCTCAAATCATGTGCAATGCACAATATCTACAGACAAAAGAAAGAAAAGTTTTAAGAATTTTGGGGACAAAGCGAATAGAAAATGAGACTTGAAAGAATGAAGGTTCTTTCAAGTTTAAATGTTTTCGGTGTCACAACAAGGGTATGAGGACTCAGAGTTTTTTTTTCAGAAAACATCGAGTACTATCAACAAGAAGTCAAACGCGTTCTTTGTAGATAAGCAAAAATGCCATGTTGGTGAGAGTATTATGGATGGAATGTGTCACGATAGTGGGTTCTATCTGTAACAACATTTATGTGTTTGCGAAAGTCAATGTACATCCAAAGAGTATGGTAGGATTAGCCAGTAATGCTCTAGCCAAAATATCTGGCAAAGGCATCGCTGAGGAAACAGTAATTTCGATTGGCCAGGTAAGTGAAACTGTCCAGCACTTACGCATTCATGAACTGAGAATGAACCTTCTAAGTTAACCGACGGGGGGTTATGCTGTAATCTTCGACAATCAGAAAGTTATAATGATTAACAAAGATATACACGAGATATTGTAGTAAGACGATTGATAATCTGCATTGCGTGGAAAGCAATCCAGTTGAACAGAAGAAGACAACAGTGTCAACTTATGTGTCATCGACAAATGGGCACCGTAACTTTCACGACCTGCGTGTTCCTGTCAACAATGGAGCAGTTGGGTCATCGATTTGGGGATGCATGCAAAGGACATCAGTTTTGAGATATGAATTCAAGGGAAAATGATCAGACCACCATTCGCGAAAGAATCGTATCATGAAAGCGCAAAGCTGAAGTTAGTTCACACTAATTTATGATTCTATGCCGGTAGCTTCGAATGGAGGCGCGAAATATGTAATTTCATTCACAGTTGATAATTCAAGGTGGATTCAAGATTCATGAAGCATAAAAGTTAAGCACTCAAATAGTTCAAGTTGTTTCGGACCTTAGTTGAGAAGCAGCATGATTTCAAAATCAAACAAATTCTCTTTGCCAATGAACGTATTTGTGAACAAGGAATTTGATGAGTTTCTTAAACCACAAGATATGAAACTAACAGTAACAGCGGTTTATAGTATATCAGAAACTAATGGTGCGACAGAATGGCACAGACTTTCCCGTATTAGTTTTTCATTTCCTTGGATCTGGGCTATTTGGAATTGCCACACACTCTTGCCAGCTGAAATCTATCGATGCCCAAAGAACATTTTTTTGACATTTTCTTCATATTTCGATTTCCTAATGGTGGAAAGGAAATATTAATTTTAGGATATATAAGAACACAAAAACATCGTCCTAAATGGCAATTTTCTTCGAAAAATGTGTAGCTCTTTTTAAGAAAATGGCGTTTAAGCGCAACTACAAATGCAAAATTTAAAGCTCTTTTTCACAGAAAATGTTTCAAGAGAGTTTTCAAACTTTATTTGAAGCACTTACATTCAGAAATGTAATAATGTTTACAAATTGCTCATAATGTGCATATTAAAGATTTGAGAAACCTTTCAAAAAATTATAATTGTGTAATTTTTGAAAAAACAAAAAAACACCCCAAAATGAACTTTACGTCATATTAAAGAGTGCAAGTTTGGCGTGAAAAATCGGTGAATGTACGGCAGAAAAACTCGTATTACAGGGCCCTGGTAACGAAAAGTGGATAAATCCAATTGCTAAATTTAGAAAAAATTCTCTAACACATGGTGTAGCAGAATTCATATTTTGCGGGTCATTGATACCGAAAAATCGATTGACAGCAAAACGCTTGTTCTGCTGTCAGCACGTATCCTTATATCTGTCAGCCTTATATCTGAGAAAAATGCTAGCGGCTAAATCGTTCAGCCAATTTTCTCCAAAAGAGAAATTCCTCAATCGATTTGGGTCACGTCGCGGTTCCTTATTTTTGAAACCGATATTTTGATTTCGGAGGTACTTTACATGAAGCTCTTGGGACATTTTCAAAATTTTCAAAAAACAGCTCTATCGTTTTAGATTAAATTTTGTTGTTGTTTAAGGACGTTTGAGAGAATAGTGCAAGTCTCATTTTCGTTGAAAAACCTAATTTTTCGAAATTTGAAACAATTCAAAATTTTTTCCATGTCTTCCTACAACAATTATGAAGATACTTCTACACATTTTACATCCCCGTATACATACGTATATGCGGAGTAATATAGGGAAAGTTATGTAATCCAAAAAAAACCGGCGGATTTTCGGCAGAAAAACTTGGTTCCCGGGCCCTGATAACAAAACTAATGGTGTTACCAAATAACACAGAGTTTCCCGTATTAGTTTTCTGTTTCCTAATGTCACGGTTAACTCTGAATTTTCGAAAATTACTAAAGTTTGAATTTTTTTACTTCTTCCTACAAGTACAAAATTAAAGATTGCGATTTTTCCTTCAAATAAAGTTTGTTATCCATAGTGAGTTCTTTCATTAGAGTCGTGTTCATTTTTTTGAAAATTTTAGTAGTTTTCGTGTAATATTGCGTGCAATATGTGTAATTTTAAAAAAGTACAAAAACCAGATTTTCTCAAAAAACGGCTCCATATTTTTTCTTTAAATTTTTGGTAGAGATTGTGCTAAATGTACTCTGTGAGATGACTTAAACGCCATATTGCTCTATTCTTTCGTTTTTTTTTAAATTACAAAAATATAATTTTTTGACTTGAATCTCACGTCGTTAGTATTTGCATTAGCGACGACTGTTTCACAGTATTATATTTATGAGTACATGTGCTTCAAATAATGTCAAGTAAAGTGTCTCGAAAACTCAACCGTTTTCTATGAAAACTAGCAAAAAATTCCGCATTTTCAAAAACGCTCAAACGCTACTTTCTAATAAATGCATCCAAATTTTTGTCTTCAGACTTTTCGAACGGATGGTACTAATTTGCACTCTTTAATACGACGTTAAGTTCATTTTGTTTTTTGTTGTTGTTTTTTCAAAAATTAAACAAATGTAAGATCTCTCATATCCGTGATATCTCTCACACCGGTAATATGCATATTTCCAGCAATTTGTAAACACTATTGTATGAGTGGATGTACTTTAAATGACTTCTGTTTCTCGGAAACTCAGAAATTTTCTGTGAAAAAGAATTTCAAATTTCGAATTTACAGTAGCGCTGAAACGGCATTTTCTTAAAAACGGCTCTAATTTTTTCAAAGAAAATTGCCATTTAGGACTAGGTTTTACTGTTCTTTAATATTGTTAAAATAATATATCCGTTCTACTATTAGGAAACCGAAAAAATAAGAAAATAACAAGAATATGTACTTTCAGCGACGATAGATGGTAGCTGGGAAGAATCGGCGGCAAGTCTGAATAGCTAGCCGAGACGGAGAGAAATAGAAAACTAATACGGAAAAGTCTGTGCCATTCTGTAGCACCACTAGTTTCTTAATGAAATGTGTGCATCAAAACAGATCTTCAAATAAGATTGTTGAAGCTGTGAATAGAGCTTAAGTGGTGGGAGAGCTGTGAAGAAATGGGCCGAAGATCTGCTATACGTCTTTCTGAGTTTTTGTCCTATGGCAAGATTCTGAAAACGACAAGTATAACTGTTAGCACACCTTGGCGTTAGGTTCATTAAATTTTGAAGAAAATACCATTGTTTCCTGTCTAGACGAAAATAAATCTGTTTCCCTTCTGGTTCTCTCTCATTCTCTCTCTCTCTCTCTCTCTCTCTCTCTCTCGAGAGAGAGAGAGAGAGAGAGAGAGAGAGAGAATAGAGAACGTGCGTTATTCGTGCGTATGTGTGAAGTTCACGCGCCAAACATGCTAGTCCACCGAGAATACATGGACAGAAATTCGCAACACAAACTTAATGCATGTAATTCGACCTTCACTGCAGTTATGAACTGTTTATTTATTTATTTGTCAAAAACAGTAAAAACTGTATATGACGTATGGGGAAAGAAATTTATCTGCGCACATTTTCTTGAGGGCCAGAATTAAAAAAAAATCCGAAAAAATGAATTAAGAAAATAATTATTTTAGAAAATAAAAATATTTGAAAAATGTTTTTTCCCGAGTTATAGAAAATCAATTTCAACGGTAAATGAACTACAAGCAAAAGGAGTGCTCAACAAAACGTGCGCACAATGAAGCTACATTTACGTCCAGAAGCAAAACAAGGGGCCATCTCAGCATTTGCTCAATGGATCACGGAAACTGGACAAAAACCTGATTGAAATGGGGGTCATTGACCCGGAAGCTGAAGTACATTACTTGTTACAGGCGTATTAAATATTTTTTTAAAATGTATACAACGCAAACGTAAACTAATTCATTATACATCTTTGTTTTGTTACATTAAACATTATTTTTCTTTTTCACGATCAGTATAGTCTCTAATTGAATAGAAACAGTTTTGCAGCAGAAAAGATTTTACTTTTAACTTAAATTTGTGTACCGACTTTAATTGTTTTATGTCATCTGGCAATGCGTTGTAAAGTAACGTACATGTATTGTATGTTGATTTCTTGTACTGAGCTGTTGATACTGACACTTGATGCACGTGATTTCTACGGCGTGTGTTGTAATTATAAATATCAATATTGCATGAAAATATGTTCCCTCCGTTAAGTAGGTCATTTTTGACAAATATTACAGATTCGTAAATAAATAGACAAGGCAATGGTAAGATTCCCAGCTCAATGAAAAGAGGCTTGCAGGAATCACGTGGAAGGCATTTTTTCATTATTCGAATAATTTTCTTTTGCATTCTGAAGGTTTGAATACTACAGGATGAGCTTCCCCAGAATAGTATGCCATATCTCAGGCGGGAATGCACATTTGCAAAATAAACGCAACGAGCTGCATCAAGGGTGACAGAATTTGAAAGAATTCTGAATGCGTAGCATAATGAACTTAATTTAGTGTTTAATTCTGTTATATGTACATTCCATCTGAGATTTGATTGAATTGAAAGACCTAAAAAGTTTGTTGCCTCAACATCAGCTAATTGCATATTGTTCATTTTCAATGGAACATGCGATTTCCGATTTCAGATGCAAAAATGCATTGAAACAGTTTTTCTTTCGTTAACAATTAATTTGTTATTATTAAACCAATTTGAAACTTCTGAAATTGTACTATTTACTTCTTCTTTTTTGCAAAGAACATTCGTGTCATCAGCAAACAGAACCGTTCTTCCATTTTTAATAGACGAGGGCATATAGTTTACATATAACAGAAAGAGAATAGGACCTAAGATCGAACCTTGCGGGACCCCATGCTCAATTGGCAAAGAATTGGAAGTATAAGTATGTAATGTCCTTTCCTGCCAGTATGGAATTTCTACTCTTTGAGTCCGATGTTTAAGGTAAGAAGTTATCCAATCTAGGGCAATACCACAAATTCCATACGAAGGTAATTTTGAGAGCAAGATCTTATGGTCAATACCGTCACCCTGTTTCCATATATACCGATAACAAGGCGATCCGCCACAAGACTGCTCTGCTGCTCTGATTTTCAAACACTGTGATTTCGTCACTTCTTTGCTTGAAGAAGCTAACTTGTACGAAAGTCCGTCTTTGAAAGCAGTTCAAGGAGCTTCTTTAGATAATTTATATTTTTCTCTCAGGCTTTTGTCTTCGGCGCGCGACATTTAAAATGTTACCCCTTTGCTGTTAATTCTACCCAAAGAATGGTTATAATTGTTAATATTTTTTATTAGGCGCCAAATTTGAATTAATTTTGTCGCCTATAAATAAAGGTCATGTTGAACTTTTATATATACAGGGTGAGTCACGTAACTTTAGAACCTTCTGTAACATTTGAATGGTTGAAGTTATTGCAATGCAGTTTTCACAGAAGTGCATGAGGCGAAGGGGCTAATAGATACGTGCATTAATTTCTATTTTATCACTTGTATTTTACGAGATTTTTTAGGTAACTTTGTTTTTTCAAATGGAACTATACATATTTTTTCAGTCCACCCTCACGAGCGTAAAAAGACAAATCCAATGATGTACATATTACCATATGTTAGATAAGCATTTTTTTGATTAATTTTAATTTTTGCGACTGGGGTTTAACGGACATTTTGAATAGTCCACCACACAAGGTCACGCAGCGCTCCACCAGCAACGCGCGCCCGGGCAAGGGAAGGGAGATTTGAAGGTACGAAACATATTCCAAATATTCACAAAACCATTGCAGTTTTTTCCTGAACTGTGCTTTCCATCCTTCCGCATTTTCAGATTTTCGACTTTCTTTGATTGAAGGAATTAAAGGTTGGAAAATTAGGATGTGTCATAAGTTTGTATCGTAATAAAATTGTTTATAACTTCAACTGCATTTAATCATAAGGTTTACTAGGGTTTCATAGGGTTTCATAAGATACGTATTAATGGAATTTTGAAACAAAGCACAATAAGAATAAATAATTAAAACTACAAAAAATATTGCGTATTTTGAGCAAACAATTTCAATGCTAATAAGAATATAACATTAACTTAGGGATAGAAATAATCTTATTTCAATAAATACTACTTAAGACAAATCCGTATTTTCAATCCCTAAGAAACACAAAATATCTGAAAATGGATAAGGATGGAAAGGAGAGTTCAGGAAAAAATGCAACAGTTTTGTGAATATTTTTCGTATCCTCAAGTACTAAAATCCCTTCCCTTCCCCGATCCCGCGTTTGCTGGGGGAGCGCTGCGTGACCTTGTGGGGCTGACACTTACAATGAAAATATCCGTTAAACACTAGTCGCAAAAAAATCACAATTACTCAGAAAAATGCTTATCTAACATATGACAATATTTATATCTTTGGATTCGTCTTTTTACGCTTGTCATGATAGACTGAAAAATATGTATAGTCCCATTTGAAAAAACAAAGTTACCTTAAATATCTCTTAAAATACAAGTGATAAAAGAGAAATCAATACACATATGAATTAGCCCCATCCCCTCATTCACTTCCGTGAAAACTGCATTGCAATATCTTCAACCGTTCAAAAGTTACAGGAGGTGCTAAAGTTACGTGACTCAGCCTGTATATATATATATATATATATATATATATATATATATATATATTTATATATATATATGTATGTGTGTATATATATTGTCACGCACGGGTCGCCGTAGCGATATGCTGTGTTACCTTGGCGTCAGCTCAGTCGGTTTAGTTGTTTTTTAGCTGTTCCTTAGAAAACGAAATGACGGAAGGAAGTTTTAGGTTCAATTAACATAGCACGCTTCACTGGTAAACACTGAATTTATTCCTGACTGGCTGTCAGGGAAGTTACAGATTAAATTTATGATAGAATATGTTAGAATCATGCCTGCCTGATGAGCTCTTATTAAATGAAACTATTGTTAAGATTTCCAAAAGAAGAACAAAGTGAATCATTAAAGTGAATCTTGAAAATTAGCCTCATCAATAAGTTGTCAAAGCGCGACAACTCTCGTCTGAGGCCTCTTTAATAACAATAAAGATCACGTCATGCGTGAAAAGCAGTCTGAAGTACCCGTAAGCGCGGGTTAGTCTGAGCAATACTCTTGAAAGGATGCCGCAGGCAGGCGGCGGTCGGGGTTGATGACCCTACCAGCTGGGAGGGTGGCTGGAACGGTGGCCTGGCGGCGGCGGCGGCGGCGACGGCGACGGCGGCGGCAGCGGTCGGGGTATTGTGTGGCGGCTGGGCCGTCGAGCGCGTGGCGAGCGGTTTGGGGCGTCGCCCACGGTCCGGTGCGACCTTCAGCTCACCCTGCAGTCGCAGCGTCGAATCGTGACTTGGCTGAGACACTTCGAACCCGCGTGCATACGGTAGACATTCGCCGACCGAGGCAGTCGCGGATCATTCGCAATTACAGTCGATCTTTTGCGGTCATATTCGGCGGATGATTTCAACGTTCGCAAACTTTTGGTGGTACGACCATCAAACCCCGGACTCAGAGTAACCGAATGCGAACGGCTTCCTCTATCAGGATCAAAAAAAAAATTAGAACGTCTCTTCAGAGTGAGACCCGCCTGACCGAAGTGAGTCTCCGAAGTGAACGGAACGAAGCAAGTCCACCAAGTGAGTCTACCGAGTAAGTGAAGTGAAGTCAACAAGTGAATCTCGCTTACGCGCGCTTCTCCAACGGACCCCCTGGTTCCAATTCCCCACAGCCCTCTTGGTTTCGAATTTACCCCTTCCCCCCAGTCATCATCTTATTGGCCGAAACTTGTGGCGTCTTACCTTATTCCCCGCCAATCAGCTCTGGCGATCTTCTAGAATTTTCCTCTGTCTGTTTTTGAGGCGCAGCTGTGAGCGAGGGTGCCTGACGACGCCCGCGGGTACGCGTTCCAATAAATAGATTTCATTTATCTGGTGGTTGCTTCTCTGCTCGCGTCAAGCGTGGACTTGTTCGCCTACCGAGAACAAATCACCTGGGGGGGAAGAAAGGGTACCCGGAGGGGGGTGGGTCTAGAACAAACCCCTTCTTAGATGAGGGTCCCCTCCGAAGCGACGGCCGCCTGCGCGGCCGTTAGTCATAAAATTTTATGAAAATGTGCCAGGCCTGGGCGGTCTGACGTGTGGATTTACGAGAACTCGAATTCCTTCTTCTAAACATTATTTTAGGAATAAATATTAATGTGCCGCCACAATATATATATATATAGTGATATACCAATATATTATATATTTTTGACAGTAACATTTGCTGCAAATGGGTTGGGTTAAAAGGGTCTGCAAATGGCAATATACAGCCTTAGCAACGCCGGCGTAGTGGTTGGCAAGGTCAATAAACTGCATTCAGGCCTTGAATAGGTGGGGGCGCTGGCTAGAAAGACATATAAGATAATTTGGGATTGGTCTAGAAAGGAATGACTCTCGAGGGCGTGACTACTTGATTTGGTAAGAAATGGATGGATTGGCTAAGGGAGAATAGACTGTCAACTCCTGAGAATAGACTGTCGAAGTTTGTCGTTTTGTTTGAAAAAAATAAGAATGAAGGATGAATACCGAGGCGTTGAGGGCTAAAAACGTAGGAGTATATGACATTCTGATAGAGGCCGTCGAATGGTACAGATCGCTCGCGAGTTCAATATTAGGAGAGTGGGACTTGTAAGTTTGACGTGAGAATCAATAGTTTTCGAACTCTGAAAGTTGATGTGCAGCAGTTAAATTCGCTTAAGACTTTGAAGGTTTTTTATATTGCGGTTTTGGACTTTAATGTTTTACCACGTAGTTGGGGAGAAATAGGAACTGTGAATATTAAGAAAGAACAGGTAGATATTCTAGGCAGTGAGGGCTGGATTCGTCGGCAGCGTCGCAAGATTAGAAGAGAGAAATTGGACTTGGGATTATCAGCATTCAAGTGAGAAGATACTGCGTGGCGCCGTCTGTCAAGATCGCGTTTAGATAAGTACTGCAGTACAAAGGGTTTCTTTTAAACGAGGTCATGACCTAAAAGTATAATAATTGTTCACAAGTCAATAAATTGTTAAATTTTCTTTTGGAAATAAAAATATGGTTTTTATTTAGTCAATCACAACTGATAAGTTGTTAGAGATATATTTAATTATTTCCTTTCAGATTCCTAGCCATACTGTATAGTTGGCAGATCAAATAATCGGCTATCTAGGCGATAGCGATTATCCATTACGTGACCCATTGACCCAGCTAGCCGGACATTTATCCATTCGTTAAGATTAGCTGTGGAAGTATTGGTTTCAAGTATCAATTATCGTAACCTGTTCCTGGCACCCATAGTTTTCTATAAATTCGGAACGGGTCACGAATATAACAGTCCTAAGGTAAATGATGTCAGTCAAAACGGCACGATCTCGTAATAATTTATGACGAGATATTGTTGGTACATTTCACGTCCTATTTTTAGGACATGATTTACTTGCATGAAATTAGTTATAATTGTCATATTTGTGTTGATATTTGCTTCAAAATATTTAGTTTTTTCACCAAATATTCTACGATTTGTAATGAGTTTTATAAACAATCACTGGGATGGGTTAATTCGGAAATAAATTAAGGTAAAAGTAGAATTACAAAACTATTGCTAAAGGCGAGAAAGTTCGTGCTGTTTTAGCACTAGATTTAGTTGTACGAAGACTCTGAAAAAAATTTTGAACTTTTGCAATTTTCGAAAAATCTGAGTTTTCAACGAACATGAGACCTGCAACATTCTTTTAAACATCCTCGACAATATCCAACAAAAATGTTTAATTAAAATCAATGCTGTCATTTTTTTCAAAATTTTGAAAATGTCCCAGAAGTTTCTTGTAAAGTACTTCCCAAAATTAAAATATGTTTCAAATTTAAGAGGCCCATCAGCCAGATCGAATGGGAAATATCAGTTTTGGATAAAATCGGCTGGACGGTTTAGCCTCTAGCGTTGTTCACTGACGGATGGACGGACGGACCGACAGACGAAAGGACAGACTTTTGCCGTCATTCAATTTTTCGGCATCAAGGACTCACAAATCATGGATTCTGGCAACTCCACGTGTTAGGGGATTAGTTTCTTACTTTCGCGTATACGTACGTATATACGGAGTAATATATGTAGTATAGGGAAAGTTATATAAAGCTGCTGAAAATCGATTTCGAGATTTCAACGAAAATACTTTGTAGGGTCCCCTGATGATGAAAAAGTGTTTCTTTTCAAAATTTCCGTCCGTCCATCCGTCTGTGCACACCGCTACGTCTGTGAACAACGTCTGTGAATATTTTAAAAAATTACAAAAACACGATTTTCTCAAAAACGGCTCCCAATTTTTTTTCAACTTTTCCTAAGGACAGTTCCTAATGTACTCTTTGAGGTGAGATAAAAATAAAATTGCTGTATATTTTTGTTTTTCAAAAATTACAAAAATATATTTTTTTGACTTGCCTCTCAAGTCGTTAATATTTACGTTGGCGACGATTTGTTCGCATGATTATAATTATGAGTACATGAGCCTTAAATAATTTTCTATAAATTTTCTCGAAAACTCAACCCTTTTCTACGAAAACTATCTCAAAATTCCGCATTTTCAGAAACGCATAAACGCCATTTTCTCATAAATGGCTTCAAATTTTTTCTTCAAACTTTTCGAATGAATAGTGCAAATTGCACTGTTCAATATGGCATGAAGTTCATTCTGGGATATTCTTTTGTTTTTTCAAAAATTACACAATTTTTTTTTCTTTTTTGAAAGATCTTTCACACCTTTAATGAGCACATTACTAGCAATTTACAAACACTATTGTACTTGTGAGTTTCAAAAAACTTCAATTGAAGTTTTTCAATAACTCAAAAATATTCTGTGAAAAAGAGCTCCAAATTTTGCATTTTTAGTAGCACTTAAACGCCATTTTCATAAAAACGGCTCCAAATTTTTCAAAGAAAATTCCCATTTAGGACGAGGTTTTACTGTTCGTTAATATTCTAAAATGAATATTTCTGTTTTACTTTTAGGAAAACGAAAAATTAAGAAAATGTCAAAAAAATGTATTTTGGGAGCCGATAGATGGCAGGTGGTACGAGTATGTGGCAATTCCGAATAGAACCCCAGACCCAAGGAAATAAAAAACTAATATGGGAAAGTCTGTGCCATTCTGTAGCTCCAATAATTACTTTCCCGTATACATACGTATATACGGAGTATTATACGTAGTATTGGGAAAGTTATGTAATGCTACGCAAAAAATGAAAATATTGGAGCCGTGTTTAAGAAAATAGCATTTAAGCGCTACTACAAATGTGAAATTTGAAGCTCCTTTTAACAGAAAATTTTTGAGTTATCGAAACACTTCAAGTCCTTTAAAGCACTTTAACCTACAAATACAAACAATTGTCGATAGCTAATGTTGATATCTAAATTCGATATCAAAAGTCGATAGCTAAAGTCGAAAACTAAAGTCAATAGTAGAGTCGATATCTAAAGTCGATAGCTAAAATCGATATAAAGTCGATATCTAATGTCGATAACTAAAGTCGATAGATAAAGTTGATAGTAAAGTCGATAGCTGAAATCGATCTCTAAATTCGATAGTTGAAGTCGATATCTAAAATCGACAGAGAAAGTCTATAGCTAAAGTCGATATCTCAAGTTTATAACTAACGTCGATAGCTGAAATCGATAAAGTCGATATCTAAATTAGATTTTCAAAGCTGATAGCTAAACTTAGTAGCTAACGTCCATATCTAAAGTCGATTGCTAAATTCTATATCTGATGTCGATATCTAAAGTCGATAATTAAAATCGAAATCTACATTCTATATCTAATTTCGATAGCCAAACTCGATAGCTAAGTGGATATCGGAAGTCGATATCTAAAGTGGATAGTATAGACGATAGCTAAAGTCCGTAGCTAAAGACATCGTAAGTCGATACCTAATGTCAATGGCTAAAATCGATATCCAAAGTCAATAGATAAAGCTCGACAGCTAATGTCAATATCTAAGGTCAATATCTGTCGACTGTAGCTATAATCGATATCTAAAATAAAGTCGATAGCTGAAGTCTACATCTAAAGTCGATAGGAAAAATCGATATCTATAGTCGATAATTCATCCGATTGATAAAATTTATTACTAAAGTCGATAGCTGAAGTCATTGATGAATTTCATCTTAAGTTGAAATTTTCGACTGAAACGATAATCGGTATCTAAAGACGATAGAGAAAATCGATAGCTGAAGTCGAAATTTAAAGTATATCTGAAGTCGATATCTAAAATCAATATTTAAAATCTATAAAGTCCATAGCTAAAGTCGAAAACTAAAGTCGATATCTAAATTTGATATCTAAAGTCGGTAGCTAAAATCGATATCTAGAGTCCTTATATAAAATCAATAGCTGAAGTAGATAGCTTTAGTCGATATCTAAAATCAATAGAGAAAGTCGATATCTAAAGGCGATAGCTAAAGTCGATATCTAAATTCGATAACTAAAGTCAATAGTTAAAGACGATAGTTAAGTCGATATCTAAAGTCGATAGCTAAAATCGATAACTAAAGTCGATATCTAAAATCGATAGTGAATGTCCAAAGCTCAAGTCGATATCTTAATTCGATATCTAAAGTCGTTAGTTGAATTCTATATCTAAAGCCGATACCTAAAGTCGATATCTAAATTCGATAACTATAGTCGATAGCTAAAGTCGATAGTTAAATTCTATATGAAAAGCCGATAGCTAAAGTTGATAGCTAAAGTCGATATCTATCGACTGTAGCTATAATCGATATCTACAGTCGATAGTTGAAGTCGCTTTCTAAAGTCGATTGCTTAAGTCGATATCTAAAGACGATATCTAAAGTCGATAGTAAAGTTGATAGCTAAAGTCGATATCTACATTATCTAAAGTCGATAACGGAACTCGATAATGGTATTTTTATATTTTTGCAAATATTACACAAATGTATTTTTGAAAGGTCTCACAAATCTTTAATAAGAAGGGAAAAAAATTCTAAGGGGGCAATTATATATACATATTGCTAATAAAATATATACTACATATTGCTGCATAAAATAAAATAAATAATAACTGGGGTCAAGACATAAAATAAAATTCCCTCCCCAACTGAACTTGAACTGTCCCCTCCTCAATTTTTCTGCTCAGAATGGCTTCTGACATCATGGAAGGTGTTGAGGGTTTGTTTCCTAACAAAATGCAAGATTTTTTTTCAATAATTACAGATAGATTTTAACTAAGAATAACATAAGCCATCAAGGTAAGCTAATTTTTACCTGGTACATAATTATAATTTACAACAATTTCTTTTACTTAAAACATAAAAGGTATCAAAATGCAATTTATTTTAGTTCATTTGTTTTACTTAAATCCTAAATGTTTAAAAAATTGTAATTTAGCTTATAAGAATTTCTTTTTATATAAAATAATCCTGAAGAAGAGGAAAAGGGCTCCTTAAACGGTAATGTTTCACAAAGCTCAACACTCCTTTTTAATAAAATTCCAAATATAAAATATTTTTATTTTTGGCTTCCTTTTGTTTACCTTTTGGCTTTCAATAAGAATAAATATGACTGCCTAAAACAACACTGGACAAAGAAATCTAATTATAACTCAAAGAAGATAGTGGAATATGAACATTTTCACATAAAAGGCCTACTAACTGTCCAAATTCATTTTTTTTTTTCCTTTGCGAATTCAACTAAATGAAATCTAGAACAGACTTATCTTGTGACTTGTTCCTTACCTTCTTGCTCATGGTGGTGACAAAAACAACCATTAATCAGGATTTCATGTACATTTTTCTACATAAACATATTTAATATTTCTGTATTCCGTTTCACAAGGAAAGGTGGAAACCTACCAAATTATTTTCCTATAATATCTTTTTAAATATTTTCTGTTTTGAAGAAGCTTCACAACTACACAAATAGATTATTAGTTGATTAGATAGCTGTGTGGATTCCAATCTGTCTAGATCTGTCCAGAATATAGCTTCTCAGAATATACAAGAAAGGTTATTAGTTTTTTCTCAACAAAAAGATGTTTCAACATGAATAGGGATATTATTATTCCTCTTTTTGTTTATCATTATTTAAATTATAACATATATATTTTTTTTAAAACTGAAATTTATTTATTACACCAGATTGGTTCAATGCTAAAAATAAATACGACGACACTCACAGTCATGACCGAGCTGAGTTATTAGCGGATGTTGGGGGGTTTACTTTAAATTAATGATCTTTGAGTTATTATAAAGTAAGTTTAAACAGCAAACTCCTGAGCATGAATGCTCATTAACGTTATTCATCTTTAGTAACATCTTTTAAAATAAATTTTAAAATCTTCTGAATTTGAGGGTGAAACAAAAACAACATTGTACATGAATACAACTTTATTTGTCATTACTATAATGAATGGCCTTTTATCCTTTGTAATCAATTATTGATTTAGGAACAATACACATTTGTTAAGGTGTTGCTTTCAACATTTCATTGTGGAGTGTCATACTGTATGAAGTTGCTACATGGTGCAACCTAATTTTCATATAAATGTTCACTATAGCTTTGACTAATAAAATAATATGGCTTTCAGGAAACAAGTCACTGGCATGCATTTCTAGTTCCTGAAAAACACAAATGTCCTCTACTTTTTGCAGTACGTGCATTAGCACACTTTAACTCACATTGCCTTTGGGTGGCTTTCCATTTTTCATCACTTGCTTATATCTAACTTTTCACATAGTGAACAAATTTTTCTTAACCATCTTATTTCACAAATATTTTCATACACTGAAATAATATATTTATACTACAGAAAACAGCCAAAGACAAACTACTAACTGGCTATCAGTCACAACGAACTCCAAATGATACTCTCTATCCACGTTCTAAGCACGTTTCTTCCACTACTATGGCAGCAGGCAACCCCTTCAAATTATTTCATGACAACAGCGTTCTCAGTGAGTCTAATTTATTTCCAATGTCTTTGAGTTGGCACATTGTTTGTGTGATCAAAATATGATGTGATTCCAAAATATTACTGAAATAGGGGATACCTTGGTTAACAAAATGAAATGGGGAGGGAAAAGATTTGTATTTCTTACATTCATTCTGGTCTTGTTCCTTTTGTTGTGTAATACATTTCACATTGAAATCCACATATGTAGGCTATTTCATTTCTGTTTTACATATTTTTTTTATAGTACTAGCATTATTATGTAAATATGTGAGATCTGGGTACAAATTTTAAGACTAATTTCATTTATTATCAAATGTTATATATACAAGTGATGAAAATTTTATAAAAGTCCCAAATAAAGTAACATTTTTTAAAATTTATTTTGGCAGACATAAGTATACTGCCATTAGCAAATTACATTCCAAAAAATATTCAAAACTTTGAACTATTACACTCTAACATTGTGTTACCATGGATGAGTGTTAATCCATGGTATTACACTCTAGGTTTGTAGAATCACATCACCAAAGTAAATTTATTTGTTTTCACAAAAAATTCACATATAATTGGGATAACATGTATATCTAAATTTTTTAGGATGTCCACAATATTTTGGAGTAAGGTAATATTAAGACGATTGAGATTTTCCATCAAAATATTTCGTAAGTTGTCAAAAAATGTACAATGCCATAATACATGATCAGCGGTGTCATTCTCCTCGCCACATTCACACAAACCTGAATTGACAATTTTGAATCTATTCAAACTTTGATTCAATGAAGAATGATTTGATCTCAATCTATTAATGATAACAATTTCTACTTAATTTGAAGTTTTGAAACCACAGTATTGATGATGTATGAATACTCTTTGCCTTTAGAGCGACCAAGATTTTCAATATTTGCAAAGTTATTTTGAGTACAAGCCTCCTTGTTTATAGCAACCACATCAGATAGTGAAATATTGAATGGGTAAACCATACCATCTATTAGGGCAGATTAGGTTCTCTATCGGCATTCTCATTTCCATTTATACCAACATGGGCAGTAATTCTAGTTACACAAATTTTGAGATTAATCTGTCTTGCATGTTTACATAATTTCTTGATTTCGAAAATAATATATGATTGATTTTTAGTTCTCTTACCATTAGATAGAGAAACCAAGACACTCTTTGAATCAGAAACGATAATAGATGAAGTAAAATTTATTAGTATTATAATTTAGTTACATAGTTTAGTATTATAATTTTGAATTCAATAATAATTTTTACTGCTTCAAGGATAGCTACAGCTTCAGCAGTAATACTGGAAATTTTACTTTTAACTAAATGTCCTATTTAGCCTGTTATCAGTGCTCCAAATATAATGAATAGAGACAGGATTTCCATGCAAAAGCATGTTTTTATTTAAGCTTCGTAGAGATTTCAAATTTTGTAAATATATGTTTCATGAAAAAATAGTTTAAAAAATGCATACTTTTTCTGAGCATGTTTACATGTTTTGGTAGTTTTTTGGAAAAATTCATGCATAATGCATATTTGGACATTTTTTAAAATTAATGCTGCATATTTGGACTTCTATCTACTACATTTAAGTCCTTTCTTATTATTTCTCTGCATAATTTCTGAATATTACAGCTGACACATATTTTGTATAAATAGTACATTGATCTTAGATCCTGATAGCATGCAGTTCTCTTTGGTGCTTATTGTTATTCTTCACATTTTAACTTTCCTGTACATTACTTGGATTTGTGACACGAGTACATGTGTGGTGAGCAACAATCGCGAAACGAATTATCAACGCCATAAGATACGTCGCAAAGGATACGGAAGATACACACAGTCAAAACTCAATATCCTTTGATAACTGACAATGGGAGAGGAAGAGTCAACAAGCAGGCTCTCAGTCTGCTTGCGTGCAACAGAGGATAAACAAAAGTATGTATTATATATGAAACAAAAAACAAAATTTTAACTTTTATTGAAGTGAAAATAATTTTGGAAATACTATTAATAATACCTTTGCAATTTGGTGATTTTTCTGAGATTCAAGGAATTGTTTTGTAGAAACTGTTTGGTGCATTGGTTTTAAATAATTATTATTTGTGGTAGTATGCATATTTTATCCAAACACTGTTTTCGAGTTTCAGAATTTCACCTCTATTATTTTTAATGTTAATGAAAAAACCACAGAGTATTTCATATTTTTTCTTTTAAATTTGTTTGAAGTACTAGTAGCATCACTGTGTCTGTAAAAAGATTCAACAAGATTTTTATCAACAAGAGAATGTAATACGATGAAACAAGTATGTACTAAACCTTCTTTCTACGGCCAAATCTCAAATTCGAGCCTATATAATTTCTGTCCAGATAGTTTGAACCAGAACGTTTAGTTAAATACATTTTAGTAAAGTAAGCTTGTCTTAGATTAAATCTGAATTAATTTGCGTCAAAATTTGAGTAAATTTTGTTTCAAAACATGGAAATTTGTAGCAAAATTCTAATTCTCTTCTTAAGAAATATGAAGCTCTGTATAATTTGAATTTATTTATACAGATTAAATGTTTTAAAAAGTTTCAAATGGGCCAGAACCTTGCACCTCCTCGTAGTGTCAAAGCTAGTGAAAGGAAAGAAACTATGGCACACTTAGTGCAAACTTTTGTTACTTAGGCAACATTGAAGACTGTAATAAATCCATATTTAATGCAAACGTGTGATGCTTTATTAGAGGCAAATACACCCTTCAAAAAATTAGCAAATCCAACGTTTAAAGGATTTCTAGAGAAATATACAAGTCAGGGCTTCCCAGATCCATACACATGAACAAAAAATTATCTTCCTTATCTTCAGAAATTAGAATCAGAAGGTCTTCCTCTGGTGGAATCATTAAAAATTGTTGGAGAAGTGTCTGGAATTAATGTCTGAAGATGTTGGTGAGACTGCTGTGGAGAAATTACATTAAGTGTTAAATTCAAATCATGACTTTAAATGCAGAATCAGAAAATGCAGAATTTGACCTTACATTGGCTCAGATTTTGTCATTAAAGTATGCTCCATTTATGTCTTGTGACATACAAAGGTCATTATCTGCATTCAAAAATATTTTTTTCTGACAAAAGAATGAATTTGATATAGAAGTGTAGAAAAATTGTTAATTTTCCACTTTTACAAAAGACCATATAGCTAAAAATTTAAGTAAAATAAAATTTGATTATGCATGTTTTGTCCTTTTTTATCCTGCATCGTGCATATTTGACTATTTGATAGTGCATGTTTGCATGCATATTTTAGCATTTGATAGTGCATGGAAATCCTGCCTCTAATAATGAAGTAACAAGAACAGAAAAGAAGAGCTGATCACAAGTTCAATCATCTCTTTGCAGCAACACTATCTGTTGTCGCAATTTGGAACTTCTTCCATTGCGACTTATACTTTCGACCAAAATATGCAAAAGCTCTCTCTCAATTTGACCTGTTATTGATATCGATACCGCTTTCGAGTGCTTTACCGTTCAAGGTTGCAAAAACTCTATTGACTTTAGCTATCGATAACTTTTTCTCATTGGGTAAGAAAGTCCAGAAGATCCAGAAGCAATTGCTGATATTTCCATGTTGAATTTTGCTAGTTGAATGTTGTGTTTTGAATGTTGCTAGTCATTAGTTTTCTAGATGCCACTTTATTGTTAATAGACAAATTGGATCTATCAAAATATTTTCGTTAATTTTTGTCTTTCTTTTTCCAGTCCAGTGATAATTTATTGAAGTTCATTAAAGATAATTTATTGAAGTTTATTGAAGTTCAATAAAGAAAAGCTATATTTGGAAATACCAATAATTCTAACCCACAAACAATGGTCAGACATTTGTTTTCCTTTTGCAAATGAATGCACTTAAAGATTGGTCTATCAACTGCTCATTTTATTTTATGAGTCTTATATAGCATAAAAAGGGACTTGTGACAGTGTTTCCAATGTTTTGTCTCAATGCAATGAACTGAAGTACTACATTCTTTCAATACTTGGAAAATGGTTTACAACTAAGCATTGTAAGTTCTAGCTTAATATTTCAATGCACAGAATTACCATTATTTTTTCAAATTTCCATTTTTAATTGGTGATGGGAAGAAATTATTGCATGTAAAATTATCAACTGGTTCACTACTTGCTAGATAGACTAGACTGAACTGTGAAACTCTGAATGAAATTGAGTCAATTAGAACTTTTAGGAAAATCTGTGTGTGAAATGAATAAAAGAAAAAACTAAAAGTATTTCTATACTTTTGTTAAAAAATAAAGTATCAGAATGCACAATTGTCCAGCGTATCTCTGAGGGCAAAACTAATTTCTCTGGGTTACCCAAACAGAACTGCAGGGATAAATGAGGTAAGCAGAGGCATGCACGGAGAGGTCTTGACCATCCCCCTGAACATTTTCAAAAGGACCCCATAACAGTATGTGATAAAGCATTTTATGTCATTCAAATTGTTTTGGAAACAGCCAAGGTCATTACCAACCACTATTATTTTAAAAATTACAATAACCATTACAGTAATTTTTCACAATAATTTATTTTGTCAAACCCAAGTTATTAAAAAAATTTGTTATTCATCTTGTGGGAAGAGGCTCTCCAGGACCTCTGGTAACCCTATAAATGTTTCAACATAAGACCTTTTGTATTTATTAATAATATTCATTAAAAGATTCTTATTGTATTATATTTTACTTATTTGTTATTAAAATAACTCTCATCTAAATATACAAAGTTCAATGGAAAAAGGGGACCCAAAAATGCAATTGGTGCGCCCTGATGCTAATGAGTAAGTTGTAAATCTTAAAACTTGGTATGAGACTCATCAATACCAATTTTCACCTCCCAAATAAATTTCAACAAGCGACTGATGTATTGAGAAGCCGCATTATCATTGGTGAAGAAAGAAGTTTCTTTGAAAGAGTAATCAATAAAACATTTAAAGGTAATTGTCTTACTTTTGTGTGTATACATGCAAGAGAGACGGTTTAATGGTTCTCCATGAAGTCTGTTGAACACACACTAATCATCATTCAAACTTTTGTTTAATGTAGCTTTGTGGCAGAACATAATGGAATGGGGTAGGGGTACCTAGGAAATAACATACGAAAAAAACAATAAAAAGCAAAACAATTTTCCACTTAACTGTATCAGTTCTTAAGTATGATTTATAATTATTAAATTATATTATAAATACACAACTCTCAATTAAGTAAATTATTAATTTGGGGTGTGTTGCCTAACATTTTAGAAATAAAGCACTAAACTGTGGTCTTCAAGACCTTTAAATGCAATTCATTGTTCTGTTCTATGCCTCTCATACTTGCATTACTAAAATTTGCACACACCTCTGCCACATTACAACACATTATTGACTTTATCACTTTTAAATAAGATTTCCAGATTTAAATAAATTTGTTGATTTCTCTTTCCAAATCTTATGAAAAAATACTTTGCCCTCAAATTTATACTTTTTTACAGTTTGCCATCAAATAAATTGAAGGGTATAGCACAGGAACAAGATAAGTCACACCTACCATCTCCTGATATTTGTAAAGATCAAATTGTAATATCAGATTCTGGTAAAAGTGGGCCACACTTCGACAAAAATCAGGACATTATCATTTACTATTAGAAAGATATTAGTGTCTTACCTTGCTCAGAGCCTTTTAATTAATAAAATGCCCATATGAATAGATTAACACAGAGCACCACAAGACCTTTGAACATTTGAGACAAAGTAGCTTTGAATTACTACCCTAAGTTAGACAAAACAAGATTTAAGAGTATGCAATATCCTCGGTTAACTTGTTTACTATATGGAACTTTTATTTTGGTGCAATAGATATTTTCTTTACCAGAAAGTAAATTACACCATTATGTACAAGTTTATTGTTTATTTGCGTTGTTCATTTGTGGAACTCCATGCCGACCCCAGGAAAGTCTATGAACATGTAGAATACATTACTAGGGAGATCAGTAGACTGGAAAAGGTCAAACACAACTCTGATGGCTGGACGGAAGTAACAAGAAAGAGTAGGTGTAATTCATCATCATCCACCCATGACTGATCACACTTCTCACCACCAACAATAGGTTTTCCATCTTCAACAATCCCTGCTCCTTTCCTCCATTGCCAACTATTCCATCCTCTTGTCAATCTAACCACCCATCCCAGAGACCAGCACACAGTAGGGCTACACTTAGTCTGCCCCAAAAAGCCTAAAAATATAGTAAACAGGGCAAGACTAAAACACCAACGAAAAAGCACTCTCTCTCATTCAAACGAAGTACTCATATTAGCCGAAAGCCATTGTAGGAACCTTTCCTCCTCCATGAGAGATAACTCCCTTCAATGTTTTCTGTTACTGGTGTTTTCAAGCCAAGTGCCAGGATGGGACAAGTAATTGAAAACTTACACTTACTGACTAGCTCCTTCAGTCAACGTAACACTAGTAATTATAGGTGGGCAGAATGACATAAATCAAGGCAGTAAATTTAACCCAGAAGAACATCTTCCAACAATTCGAGAGACTGCCATTCACACTAATGTTATCATGACTACTCTGCCCCCTGGCACATCATTTCCACAAACAATCAAATTAAAATTGCAAACAAACATCTAAAACATCACTTGAGAGACACCAATTACACTTCTTGATCTCGACAGTCTCTCAAGAAACTTATTTACCAACCGTGGTCTCCACCTCAATCAGGTAGGCAAGCAGAAACTTGGTGCCACGTTGACAAAAAAGTGTTGAGCTCTATTCCATCCTTGCTGCCATCAAGCTCACCCACACTTATCCCATCATCTGCACCTACCTCCACACTACCACATCCATCTCCACCTACCCCTCTACCACCTCCATTTCATGTACCTATCCCAATAGCCACACCTGTCACTCTCATATCTGCTCCAACTTCCTCTTCTAGTCCAAATCCTCATCCAAAGTACAACTTTCATTGCAACTGCAGAGCATCTCCCACCTATGCCCACAACACACGAAAACAAATATCTATATGTACTACATCAAAATATTCAGTCTTTAAGAAATACGCTCTCAGGTCTAGAAATATTACTTAAACAAGACTTACAACACTTAAAAATATTATGCTTTAGTGAACATTGATTAACTCAAGAACAACTAGAGAGCACACACACTCCAGTTTTCACTCTAGACATTAGCTCATGAAGGCAAATCACATCATGCTTATGGTGGTTCTTGCATCTTGGTTAAAAATAATATTCAGTATGTGTCAATCACAGAATACTCCTCTCTCTTAAAAGATGAAGACTGAAATATCTATTGTAGATCTACCGAAACAAAGGATATGGATTTTATGTATGTACTGCAGCCCCACAAATGTTTTCTTAAAAAATCTCAAAATTGTTCTTGTTAAACTTAAAAAATGCAGAAATTATAAAATTATATTACACACTAATTTCAATATAAAATGTTTGTCAAAAAAAAAATGATGAGAACCTATTCAAAAATTTACTTAAATCTTTTAACTTACTAACCATTTTAAATCAACCTACCAGAATAAAAAAAAAGCAGTAACGCCAAATAATAATAGACAAATAATAATGTGATAAATAACAATAAGTAATAATAGATAAAATAAGTAATAATAGATAAATAACAATGATCAAATAATAATAGACACAAATGATATTCAGCTGTTACATACAACACAGGCTTTAGTGACCATACAGCACAAATTCTCAATCTCAAAATGGGCACAGATGTTATTAAGGAAACACTTTATAGGGAATCTCGAAACTTCTCTCAAGGAAACTTGGACAAAGTTAACTCAGAAGTTATTAAGTTCCAAAAACTGGGAGGAGGTGTACAAAGCAACAGACACGAATACCAAATTTAACTTATTCATAAACATAGTCCAAAGTTATTTCAACACTGTTATTTTCAACACCGTTTTCCACTGAAGGAAATAAAAAGCAAAAACAACAATCATGGAAATCAAGGAATCAAAACATCATGTGACAGAAAACAAAAGCATGAAACAATCCTTTACAACGAATGTAGTTCTGATTTCATTGCTTATTACAAAACAAACAAAAGTATCCTGAAGAAAGGAACTAACCAGGCCAAACTGTTACTGAATGATCAATGCATTGCCAGAGCAAAAAACAAAACAAAAGAAATGTGAACATTGTGAAAAATACTCTAGAAACAGAAACACTAAGAACACTGACCTTCACTACAAAAACAATGTTCTGTGCAACCCACAGGAAATAGCAAACACATTCAATAGACATTTCTCAGAAATTGGTGAAAGACTAATTCACTGCAATTCATTAAATAATATAAATATCCAGTCAAATATTTGCACATTATCAAATGCAAATTCCATACACATCTCAGAAACATCACCTGCAGAAATACAAAAAAATATCAAATTAAAAACAAATTCTCTACAGGACTGGATAATATCCCTGACACCCTCATTACACATACAGCAACAAACATGATGGAACCACTAACTTACATTTGTAACCACTCCTTAATGACAGGTATCTTCTCAGAAATTCTCAAAAAAAAAAGTGAAGCCGCTATTCAGAAAAGGCAACACTCACGATCTCATGAATTACAGACCAATTACCTACTATCTGGATTTTCCAAAATTCTAGAAAAGCATTTTAATGACAGACTCAAAAATTTTCTCAATTCTAATAACATATTGACAGAGGTTCAATATGGATTCTGAAATGGTACATCAACAGACACAGCTATCTTCACCTTTCCAAATGACGTACTTGGTACTCTAGATCAGAAAGAAATCCCCATTGGTTGTTCTGAGATTTATCAAAAGCATTCAACATTATTGACCATTACATACTGTTATCCAAACTTGAAACTTTGGGAATTAGAAGCATTGGAGATCAGTGTGTTAAATCTTACCTTTCAAATTGTTGTCTAGTAGTCACAATCAAGCATGTTAGAGATAAAAAGATTTCAACCTATTTTTCGCAACCTAGAATGATAAATTATGGAGTACCACAAGAATCAATCCTAGGCCCTATACGTTTTCTCTTATACATCAACATGCCAGACTCTACAAAAGAACAAAATGGTCCTATTTGCAGATGATACAAACATTATTAAAGCAAAACTCTACAAGCACACTCTACAAAAAGAAGCACAAACAGTTCTAGAAGCACTAGTAAAATGGTTCCAGGAAAGTAAACTCATCATAAACACCAGTAAAACTGTCTGCCTAAACTTTCGTAATCTAAAGAAAAGCCTCCAACACAATTGATAATAAAAAACATGCTTTAAAAATTGCCCCAAAATACAGCTTTCCTTGAATTGACAAGTCACAAGGAACTAAAATGGAACTCTCACATCACAGATCTAAACAACAAGCTTATCAAGTCATGTTATGCCATCTACATTCGTAAGTCAAATTCAAACTTGGATACGCTGCGAACAGTGTACTTTGCAAATGTTCACTTGCATCTAAAATACGGAATCCTATTCTGGGGAAATTCCCCAAACAGTATTCACACTTTCGTCATCCAAAACGAATATTAAAAACAATGACAAATACTTATAAACATCGAGTCCTGCAAACCACTTTTAAAAATATTACAAATCCTACCATTACCATGCTTGTATATTTTTTAAATATTAATCTTAACAAAGAAGACACTTTTGGAAAACTAAGATTCTGTTATTCTAAACACAGAAGTTCGTAACTATGATACTAGAGATAAAAGAAATCTACATGTCCCACACAGAGAAACTTCACTTTCAAAAAAGTACCCTCATAGACCCTTATACACTATATAACAAACTCTCTGGTGAATTTAAAAGCTTAAACTCGGTACACACGTTCAAAAATAAACTCAATGCTTTCCTGTTGAACTATACATTCTACAGTACAAAAGAATATATACATCATACACACATGTCTACATCTATGTAAACTAGTATTAATAATTTTTACATACTGTTGCATGTTTTGAAACCCCAAACTGATTGTCAGATGTAAGAGATGGACCCAGTCCAGACATCAATCTCATAAGACGACTACTTTTTTTCCTCTCTCTCTCTTTCTTTTTTCTTTTCTTTCTTTTTCATTAGTATAGTTTTTCAATTTTAATCTTCTTACATTACCATTTATAAAATTAATTAACATTGTATTGTAGTGTATTTAGTACGAAAATTGAACTTGAGTTCTGTATAGTATTTAATTTTCAGAAATATCTAGTGTACATTGTATGATTATATTCTGACTTGTCATACATGGCTTATGCTGTATTTATGTGACAAATATATTATTTTATTATTATTACTCATGAGTGCTTTAGTGCAGAAGAAACATGTCAGATCCATTCATAATCATGATTTCATATCCTATCTCTAGGGTAGAAGTTGCAATATTATATTGAGTATAAGTTACAATTACTATGAGACTATTGTCTTGTTGTTGCACCCCTGGTTTTCGAAATCATCCCTTGGTGGATAACATCTGCACCTAGTAAAGATCCAAAATTTGAATTCACAGATTGATCTGACCACATATTCTTGCAAATCTGAAATGATTCTTCTCATTTTTGGAAGTTGACATGAAGCCCCTACCACATTTTCAAGTATTTTCAAAACCCAGCTTCAAGACTTCTTTAAATGTTTTTCTCATAAAGGCCAAAGCACATGCATTATAAAGAACACAGTTTTGTGTTACATTAGAGCTTCTGAAATTGCCAAAGGCAACATTTTTTTGGACCTCCTTTTAAACTACATTATTCAAGACAAATTTGTATTGATAAAATGTATTACCTCTCACATATTGCATGATAATGACTTGGATCTCAAAACTATTGGCCTTTGGCACACAGGTTTACTTATATAATTAACACTAAAACTGTAAGACATGATACAGTTTCGTCACATCATAAATTAACATGTTGGCTGCCATGCAAAACCATATGGTCTCGTAGGGACATTCAATGTTTTTTCAGGGTGAGAACATATGGTCTTGTGGGGATATTTTTTTTTAAGTACGAGACCACATGGTCTCATGCATTGGCATGTCTCATATGAAGATACGCACCGCTGGTCTCATTATTGTGTGAACAGCTGCAAAACGTTCATGTGAGCGTGTTCTTGTGATATTTATTTTTGTAAATAAATTCAATTCTAAATAATATTATACAAATATTGCTACAAGTTTGAATGTTCTAGCATGTGTTACATAGGCATAGAGATGAAGTACATGAAAATCGTAACTGTAAGGGGAAAGCACTTAACATATGAACATCAAGCCTGTTGCCTAATAAATCAATTGACACACACAATTCTACATGGTTAATTTATTAACAAATAAATAACAGAAAATTCTTCAAAGAAATATGAACACAACATTCACAGAAATATAATTTTTTTATATACAAGCAAGTCTCTTCTGAAAATAAAAAGCAAATTCAAGACCAAACTCACATCCCAGTCTACATTTGCCATTAATTTATACTTTTTTCAAGTTGAACATTCTGCATTAACCAATATTTCAATGCTGAATGTTCATTCTGATGAACTTAAAACCACTTCACAACATTTTCCAAAGCCATTCAATGCACTTTTAAAAATCTTAAATCTCATTAAATTGAAAGTTCACTTTAGTTCTCTCAATTCTTAAATTCTTCTGGATTAATATCATAGTCCACCATATATCTAGATAGCAACCACCATTTTCCCCAGAATCCAATATCAACAACACGAGATGGGTATGACATCAGAGTTGGAGACAGGTACTCACATTTGGCTTCATATAAAGCAGTTCTATCATCATGATCATGAACCCACATGAATGACACTATGCCAAAACTAAAAATTCGCATACGACCTTGATTATAATAGATTTCTATTTGCTTCATTTGCTCAAGTGGTACAGGATTACGGATTGGATCAGCAAGCATCATAATTTTTTGTTGGTTTAATAATAGCTGATCCCGGAAACTTGTTTCATCAGGATTCAGAGCTGCACAGTATGCACCAATGCCCATTACTGCAACACACATTTCAATGAAAAACTTAACCGGATATCATCAGCACAATTTACTAAATTTTTTCAGTTGTACCAGATAAGAGGGACAGATGTCTCCGAAACGTCGGATTTCATAAAATTATGATATAAAAAACTTTTGGAAGTATTTATTGTAGTTGTCCTAAATTTAAAAAAGGGACTGAACAACATTTAAATACAATTTACTCTCGCATACTGTACATCACAATTCACAAGTAGCAAACGTGTCATTTCTGAAAATGGTTTCTACTCACCTCCTGCATATAAACCCATTTTGATTGGAAACTTTTTAGTTCTGTCGTATGTTTCAGAAAATACTTCCTTGTAATCAATTGCGACATTCTTTAGAAATATACCTTGAAAATTACATTACCATAAAACATTAATTTTGTACACAACTGTATTTATTTAATAAAACAATAACACATACGGTCAAATGAAATTAATTACCTGCTCGCTCTATAACAGTGCCTTCACATTTTTTTACAATTGGTTCGCTTACACGTTGAAACACATTGGAAAGGTTAAGTAAATTGGTCTTCACAGTAGTTTGCAACCGGCTAAGGGGCAAGTTCAAAGAGCGTAACATTTTGATATAACTGAAATTTTCCACATTAAAACTACGACAAACTTCAACAGTTATTTTATAAATCCATTGCAAACTAAATACTCAATCCATCACAGAACATGTGCTTCGAATCTAAATTATTTCATCGTCCTCCCTAACACGCCTGGCACACGGTGGGTTATACTTCCATGTAAACACACGGTCACTCGGGAGGAGAGGGGGACATTATTGTCCAATCGAGAGCTCCAGTACCAAAAATTCAAGACGTAACAAAGTTTTTGATTCGATATAGTCTTCTCCGTCCAGTTTCCGTTCTTAAAATGTCACTTTATTTAAATTGGTGTGTACTATACTGGCCATTGCAAAACACTTTCAGAAGTTGACTTGCCATTGTTTCTTAAAAAAATGAAAAAGCATTTTTGTTTTTTACGTTGGTAAACACACACGTAGCAACCAACCATCTAAACAATGCTTGCAATCTAAACAATGCTATATGCAGAAGCGCGTTCATAGCAACGGTCATTAAAATGGTCGAGAGTCCATTAAAAATCTTTGCGGACTTTTGGGTTTAGATTTTATCAGTGCTCATAAATCTTTGTATAAATTTAACTTTGACACAGAATACAATTTTTGGGAATAAATGCAAACAAAATTTAACTCTACAATTATTTTGGTATTGAAAATCTTCGAAAATTCCTTGAACATTCCTTTTCGTTCGCTAATCACAAAATAAAACATAAGCTTTCTCATAAGTGGTTACAGATTTAGAAGGCATCAAACTACAGTGTGTATATATGTATATGATATATACATATGTAATATATATATATATATATATATATATATATATATATATATATATATATATATATATATATAATGTAATTATAATCTTGCAGCCAGAGGCGTATCTAGGTATTCAGGCGCCCATGGCAAGCATAGAATTTGCGCCCCAGTCGGGATACTTCAAATTAGGGGTGTTGTTATTTGTTGTAACGGTTATACTCTAAATAGCGCCCCCTGTGAGTGGCGCCCATGGCACGTGCCATGTCTGCCATACCGTAGATACGCCACTGCTTGCAGCTTCTGTTTCCTCCAGAATATCTTCTGGCACGAAGATACCTTCTAATACTTCAAAATTCCCGGGCATTTTTCTCAATCAAAGAATAAATGTCTCAGCTCAATCAGCTTGCATTAGCAGAAAAAGCATTCAACAGTTGATCATAAGCATCCAATGCCACCAACCCTTGCTTCAGAAAATCGAGAATAATGAAAATTCTTAACTCATGAAGGGGACAAACGTTTATTTTGAATAAGCGATAAACTATAAATAATAAAAAAAACATTGTATGTAACTCGTTCTCTATTAGTCTTTAAACTCGTGACATAAATAACTATTTGTAAGTCATAAAAGGGGCCATCCATAAATTACGTAACGCAAATTTCGAGTATTTTCAATACCGATAACTCCCTTGTATTAAAGGAAGTTTTTTTGGAAACACCGTTGCACCGCACTTCCCTACCTCTATGTAACACATCGTAACGCTGCCTCAGACCCCCACCCCTTTAGCGTTACGTCATTTATGGATGACCCCTAAGACAACATCATAAGTAATTTTCAGATTTTATTTTAATTTTATGGTATTTAGACTCAGATCAAGTAAGTTTTTTTTATTTTATGATATTTAAAAAGTAAGTCAGTTAAACATGACAGAATAGTGCTATTTTCGGAAAATCCTGGTTTTGCTTTCAATTGTTGGCGTTACAATGCCTTATGCGTTATTACTAAGAGCGAAATTCGAAGTTATGCTAGATTTAATCGGCATTAATCTCTTCAAACTCTCCATGACACGCTTCGTACAAACACTAAATTAATACTTCTAGAATTAAAAGATTTCAAGAAAATCGCTACATGAAATACACGAAAAATCAGAGTAACAGTACCTACATCAGGAATGTTAGCGCTCTCGGCAAGCATACATTGCATATTTTTGTTAGAATTTGTTGAATTTTTATATTAAATTAGACTCTTCAATAACTTTATATGCACAAAGGATAAATATTTTAAATTAAAAACAACAACAACAATAATAATAATAATAATAATAATAATAATAATAATAATAATAATAATAAAATCACGAGTAAGTTTTTGACACAATAACTAATTTTCCAGTGTCCTTACAGGTGACCGAACTGAATGGTCTGATTATAAATGCCTACAAATTGTTGATCTTAATTGACTTTTGTACAGTCTGTACTGTACTATACTATACTGTCTGTACTGTACAGTTAATTAAAATCAATGATATATTGTTATGTGTACACATTAAAATTTAAACTCTGCTCATTGTGGGAAGTGCTGGAATAAATTTTTGAAAATTATGGTAAGACAATTTGTACATGTTCTTGGCCCAATTTCAACCCTAATACAAAAATACTTAAGTAAAGAAATCATATTGTGGGTTTGGTGAAAACTTGATATGATTAAAAAATATGAGAATGCACACGCATAGCGTTACTTTTTATTCAAGTAAAGATTTTTCCTTCATGTAAAATTTTTCTCCATATTTAGCGCTTTAACAAATGTCATGTATATTTTTTGAAAATTTAAGTAGTTTTCGCGCAATATTGCGAGCAATATTAAAAAATAACAAAATTAAGATTTTCTCAAAAACGGCTCCAAACGTTTTTTTTTAAACTTTTGGTAGGGGCTTACTAAATATACTCTATGAGATGACATAAACATTTTGCTACATGCTTTTGTTTTCTTCAAAAATTACAAAAATGTAATTTTTTAACTTGTTTCTCATATCGTTAACATTTATATTAGCAACGATTTGTTCACATGATGGTATTTATGAGTACATGTGCTCTATTGAAATGTACCAACAATGTCTAGTCATAGACTATTACGAGATCGTCGATATCATTCACCCTAGGACGGTTATAATCGTGACCCGTTCCGAATTTATAGTAAAATTTTGGGCGCCAGGAACAGGTTACGTTAATAAACACCAATGCTTCCACAGCTAATTTTAACAAATGGATAAATGTCCGGCTAGCTGGGTCAATGGGTCCCGTTATGGATAATCGCTATCGCCTAGATAGCCGATTACTTGATCTGCCAACTATACAGTATGGCGAGGAATCTGAAAGGGAATAATTATCTATCTCTAACTACTTAACAATTGTGATTGACCAAATATTTTCATTTCCAAAAGAGAAATTTAACAATTTATTCACTTCTATTGGCAATTGTTTTTGTCTTTAGGTCATGACGTCGTTTTAAAATAATACCTTTGTACTGCAGTACTGATCTAACGTCTTGATCTACGACGCCCCGCAGTATCTTCCCACTTGAATGCAGATGAACCCAAGTCCATCTTCTTTCTTCTGATCTTGCGACACTGCCGACCAATCCAGCCCTCACTACCTAGAATATTTATTGGTTCTTACGTGATATTTAGTGTTCCTAGTCCTTCCCAACTAGTGGTAAAACATTAAAGTCCAACACCGCAATATAAAAGAAACTTTCAAAGTCCTCATCGAATTTACCTCTGCCCATCAACTTTCAGAGTCCGAAAAACTATTGAGTCTTACGTCAAAACTTACAAGTCCCACTCCCCTGATGTTAATCTCGCGAGCGATCTGTACTACTCGACGACCTCCATCAGAATGTCCTTTTCTCCACCGTTTTTGCGCCCTCAACGCTTCGGTATCCGTCCTTCGTTCCTCTTTTTTAAAACAAAACGACAAAATTCGACAGTCTATTCTCCCTTAGCCAATCCATTCATCTCTTATCAAACCGAGTAGCCGCGCCCTCGATAGTCATTCCTTTTCAGACCAATCCCACATTATTTTATATGTCTTTCTAGCCAGCGCCCCCACCTATTCAAGGCCTGAATGTAGTTAATTGACCTTGCCAACCACTACGCCGGCGTTGCTAAGGCTGTATATTGCCATTTGCAGACCCTTTTACCCAACCCACTTACAGCCAATGTTATTGACAGAATATATAATATTTTGGTATATCACACTATTGTCCTATAAAGTTTCTCGAAAATTCAAAAGTTTTCTATGAAAATTATTTCAAATTTCCACATTTTCAGAAACGATCAAACGGCATTTTCACAAAAATTGCTCCAATTTTTTTCTTCAAAATTTTCCAATGGATAGTACTAATTGCACTTTTCAATAAGACAAAAATTATTTTGGGATGGCCTTGTGATTTTCAAAAATTACACAAATGTAATTTCTTTAAATATCACTCACACCGTTAGTTTGCACATTTTCATCAATTTGTAAACACAGTTGCATTTTTTTTTGTTAAAGTACTAGAATCAATTCTAATGAAGTTTTTCGAAAACCCACAATTTTTCTGTGAAAAAGAGCTTCCAATTTCCCGTTTAAAGCATTGTTTAAACAGTGCAACTAGCACTATCCGTTCGAAAAATTTGAAAAAAAATTTGGAGCCGTTTTTGGAAAAATGGCGTTTGACCATTTCTGAAAATACAGATTTTAAACTCGTATTCATAGAAAACTACTGAGTTTTAGTAAAACTTTATGACATCAATTGAAACACATTTACTTGTAAATACCATAATGTGAACAAGTCGCCGTTAACGCAAATATTAACGACGAGAGAGACAAGTTAAAAAAAATGTGTAATTTTACAACAAAGCAAGGGAAAGAGAAACATGGCGGTTATCATCTTATAGACTATTTAGCACTATCCCTACCAAAAGTTTGGAGAAAAAATGTGGATTAGTTTTTTAGAAATTTTTACTATTTTTTAAAATTGAACATATTGCACGCAATATTGCGCGAAAACTACTAAAATGTTCAAAAAAATGTACACGACCTTAAGGAAAGAACAAATTATGGACAATAAATTTCAATACAAGGAAAAATCTATATCTTTAATTTTGTAGTTGTAGGAAGACAACGAAAAATTAGTGGTGCTACAGGATGGAACAGACTTTCCCGTATTTCCTTGGATATGCACAAGCTCCTTGGAATTGCCACATACTCTTACCAGCTGCCATTTATCGCTGCCCAGGGTACATTTTTTTTGACATTTTCTTCAGTTTTCAATTTTCTAATGGTAGAACGGAAATATTAGACTCAGAATATTAAAAAAACACAAAAATCTCGTCCTAAATGGCAATTTTCTTTTAAACAATTGTAGCCGTTTTAAGAAGATGGCGTTTAAGCGCAACTAAAAATGCGAAATTTGAAGCTCTTTTTCATATAATTTTTTTTAGTTTTCAAAATAATTCGTTTGAAGTCATTTGAAGCACTTACATTTACGAATACAATAATGTGTACAAATTTCTGGTAAGGTGCATATTAAAGATGTGAGAGATCTTTCAAAAAATTATTTTTGTGTAATTATTGAAAAAACAAAAAAAACTCAAAATAAACTTTACGTCATATTAAAGAGTGTATTTAGCACTATCCATGCCAAAAGTTTGAAGAAGAAAAATGAGCTATTTATGAGAAAAAAACGTTTGAACGTTTGAAAATGCGGAATTTGAGCTAGTTTTCACAGAAAACGGTTGAGTTTTTGATAAACTTTACTTCACATTATTTAAAGCATATGTTAATATAATAATGACAACAAATTTCCGATAAAATAAATGTTCATGACGTGAGACACAAGTAAAAAAAATACATTTTTGTAATTTATGAAAAAAAAAACAAAGTATAGAGCAATGTGGCGTTTATGTCATTTCATAGAGTACATTTAGCACTATCCTTACCAAAAGTTTAAATAAAAAATTTGGAGCCGTTTTTGAGAAAATATTATTTTTGTATTTTTTGTAAAATGCACATGTTGACGCAATATTACGCAAAAACTACTGAAATTTTCAAAAAAATGTACATGGTTTTAAGAAAGAGCTAGCAATGAAGAACAATTTGTATTTGATGGAAAAATCTCTATCTGCAATTTCATAGTTGGAGGAAGACGCGGAATAAATTTCAAACTTTAGTAATTTTCGAAAATTCAGAGTTAAGCGTCGGACCTATGCCACCTTAATAAATGTATTTTACTCTATTCTCACAAGAAATTTTAATAAAAAATTTGGAGCCGTTTCTGAGAAAATTTTGAAAATGTCCGGGGGGCTTCACATAAAGCACCCTCAAAAATTAATAAATGGTTTTCAAAATTTAAGAGATTCGACTCAAGTCAGATTGACAGAGATTTCTTCATTTTGGAAAAAAATTGTATGCATAGTTTAGGCGCTAATGTTGTTGACATACACTGGATGTTTTGGATGGATGGATGTTTTGCTTTCAATTGGTTTTTCGGTACCAAGGACTAACAAGACAGGGATTCTGGATACACCATGTGTTAGAGGATTTTTTACTTTCCCGTATACGTACGTATACACGCAGTGATATACGTAGTATAGGGAAAGTTATGTAATGCTGCGCGAAAAAATGGCCAATTTTCGGCGGAAAAAAATTAATTGCAGGGCTATGAAAACGAATAAGTGGATAAAACCAGTTGCTAAATTAAGAAAAAAAATCCCCTAACAAGTGGTGTAGCCAGAAACCCTGTTTTCTAGGTCCTTGATACCGAAAACCCGATTGAAAGGAAAACGTCCGTCTGTCCGTCCGTCCGTCTGTCTGTCCGTCTGTGAACACTGCTAGAACCTAAACCATACATACGATTTCTTCCAAAATGGATATTCCCCAGTCGATCTGATTCTAGTCAAAGCTTTGAGATTTCGAAAAAGATTCTTCAAAAATTTGAGGGTACTTTATTTGAAGCCCTCCGGGGATTTTCAAAATTTTCTCAAAAACGGCTCCAAATTTTTTCTTTAAATTTCTTGTATGAATAGAGTAAAATACACTTTTTAACATGGCATAGATCCGATTTTCACGAATAACTCTGAATTTTCGAAAATTGTGAAAGTTTGAATTTTTTTAAACCCTACTCATAAATGGCAATTTTCTTTTAAAAAAGATGTGCCGTTCAAGAGAAAATGGCGTTTTAGCGCTACTAAAAATGTGAAATTTGAAGCTCATTTTCACAGAAAATGATTGAGTTTTCAAAATACTTTATTTGAAGTTATTTGAAGCACGTACACTCACAAATATAATAATGTTTACAAATTGCTGGTAATGTGCATATTAAAGATGTGAGAGATCTTTCAGAAAAATTACAATTATATCATTTTTGAAAAAACAAAAAACTAACTCAAAATAAACTTTACGCTATACTACAGAGTGTAATTAGCACTATCCGTTACAAAAGTTTGAAGAAAAAATTTGCAGCCGTTTACGAGAAAATGGCGGTTGAGCATTTCTGAAAATGCCGAAATTTGAGCTACGTTTCACAGAAAACGGTTGTGTTTTCGAGAAACTTTACTTGCCGATTATGTAAATAATATCGACGTGAGAGACAAGTAAAAACAATTACATTTTTGTAATTTTTGAAAAAACCAACCGATAGACCAATATGGCTTTTATGTCATCTGATAGAGTAAATTTACCACTATCCCTACGAAAAGCTTAAAGAAAAAATTTGGAGCCATTTTTGAGAAAATCTTGTTTTTGTAATTTTTTAATGTTGCACATATTGCACGCAATATTGCACGAAAACTACCAAAATTTTGAAAAACATTTACATGACCTTTATGAAAGAACTCAATATGCAGAACAAATTTTATTCGAAGAAAAAATCTCTATCTTCCATTTTGTAGCTGGAGAAAGACGCCGAAAAAAATTCAAACTTTCACGCTTTTCGAAAATTCAGAGTTGTACGTGAAAATCGGACCAATGCCATGTCAATAAGTGTATTTTGCTCTATTCATACAAGAAATTTAAAGAAAAAAATTTGGAGCCGTTTTTGAGAAAATTTTGAAAATACCCGGGGGGGGGGGTTCATATAAAATACCCTCAAATTTTGAAGAATCTTTTTCAAAATCTCAAAGCTTCGATTAGAATCAGATCGACTGGGGAATATCTATTTTGGAAGAAATCGTACGTATGACGGACGGACGGACAGACGGACGTTTTGCTTTCAATTGGGTTTTCGGTATCAAGGACCTAGAAAACAGGGTTTCTGGCTACACCACGCGTTAGGGGATTTTTTTCTTAATTTAGCAACTGGTTTTATCCACTTATTCGTTTTCACGGCCCGGCAATTAATTTTTTTCGGTCGAAAATTGGCCATTTTTTCGCGCAGAATTACATAACTTTCCCTATACTACGTATATCACTCCGTGTATACTTACGTATACGGGAAAGTAAAAAGAGCTTCATGTAGCGCTTAAACGCCATTTTTTTAAAAACGGCTTCAATTTTTTCAAAGAAAATTGCCATTTAGAACGAGGTTTTAGTGTTCTTTAATAATTTAAAATTAATATTTCCGTTCTGCCATTAGGTAACCGGAACATTAAGAAAATGTCAAAAATGTACTTTGGGCAAATGTAGAGGGCAGATGACAAAATTATGTGACAATTCCGAATAGCTAGCCCAGACCCAAGGAAACTAATACAGGAAAGTCTGTGCCATTCTGTAGCTGAGAATGGTTAAGTGTTTCTTTAAGCTTTTGGTAGGATTAGTGCTAAAATTAGCGGGGTCGGCGGTATAACGGTCAGGGCTGTTTCGGGTTGTTGTAGCCAAGTTTTCGGATTAAAGCGATCAAAGCCGTGGATTTTTAAGGTCGAAATAACCCTTCTTACGCATTCCTTTGGAGGGGAAGTAAATCCGGATTTCCCATGTTGTAGATTTACTGTATGTAAAAGAATTTCAAGCCTAAAAGAAGCCTCTGAGCTAAATTCAAAATTATCTATTTCGTAGCCCAAGTAATAGCTTCCGTCTCCGCTAGATAGTGAAAGAAGCGTAGCGAAATTTGCGTGGTCAGACCGAAGAGTGGTTCTGATGATTAGTTAATGCCCCGTGGTATAAGTCATTAAGTAAGTAATTGTAGTCTATAAGATGACAAAAACGTCATTTTGCTCTATTCTTTTGTTTTTTTTAAATGACACAAATGTCATTTTTTCTCTCACGTCGTAATATATATATATATATATGTAATATATATATACATATATATTTATATATGTAATATATATATTTATATATGTAATATATATATATATATATATATATATATATATATATATATATAAGAGAAAAATTGTCCACATGACTGCATTTACGTCATTTTCTAAACAAAACTGCTCCAAATTTTTTCTTCAAACTTTTAGCACGGATAGTGCTTTTTGCGCTGTTTAAAATGACATAAAATTAATTCTGCGGTACTCTTTTTGTTATTTCAAAAATTACGCAAATTTAGGTTTTTTAAATTATCTTTCACGCCATTAAAATGCATATTTATAGCAATTTATATACATAACTGCATTTGTGAATGGAAATATTTTAAATGTCTTTCAAAGATGTTTCTCGAAAACTCAAGAGTTTTCTGTATACAAGAGCTTGAAATTTCGCATTTACATTAACGTTTATAAACCTTTTTCTTAACGGCTCCAAATTTTTCAACGAAAAATTCCATATAGGACGAGGTTTTACTCTTCTTTAATATTCTTAATGTAATTTTTCGATTCTACAATTAGGAGACCGAAAAATTGAGAAAATTTTGAAACAATGTACTACTTAAGGCGGCGATAGATGGCAGCTGGCAAGAAGATTGAGCAAGACCGAAAAGCTAGCAGACTAAAGAAATGTGAAAAATAACTAGTACGAGAATGTACCATTGTACGAATGTGCCATTCTGTAGCACCACTAGTTTCAAAAAGTGCGTCCATCCGTTCGTAAGTCCATCCGTCCCTTCATCCGTCCGTCCCTTTATCCGTCCGTCAGTCGTCTGTCTGTCCGTCCGACCCTCTTTCCGAGAACAATACTAGCGCCAAAACAATTAGTAGAATATTTTACAAAATTTCCTGATCGATCTTGCCCAATTAGAAACCTTGTGGTTTTCAGAAGAATTGACTGAATTTTTCATAAAGTCCCAGGTAAATTTTCAAACTTTTCTCAAAAATTACTCTAAATATTTTCTTAAAATTTCTTGCACGAATAGAGTAAAATACGGTAGCTTCAAAAATTTGAAGTCATTTTTGAGAAAATTTTGAAAATGTCCCAGACCCTTTACAAAAATTCCTCTAAAATTGAAAGAATATTTTTCAAAATTCCAGGGTTTCGAGTCAGTGCAGATTGACCAGTGAATATTCATTTTTGCATAAGTCTTACGAATAATTTAGAGGCAAGTGTTGTTCACAAACGGGTAGACGGACGAACACACAGACTAATGGATGAATGTTTTGAAATATCTTACTATATCAGGAGATCCCAAAACGTTTATTTCCGTTAAAATATATAAATCGATTTACTTCAGCATTACGTAACTTCTCTGCACTACGTATATACGTACATACAGGCATGGGTAGCTCAGGACATCAAGTGATGTCTCTGCAGTGCCTCTGACCGGCAGGTCCTAGGGTTCCAGACCCCGATTTTCATCATTACATAGCTAGGTAGAATTCAGCCGCTTCTCTGAATAAGAATCCTATCGACCGCCTGCTTTGATCGGTAGTTTTATATGGTTTCTCCGATTAACCAGGCGAATGACGGAGCAGTACCTTAACAAACTGGCCACGGACCGCCCGCGATCTTTCCTTCCTCTTTATTTTCCTATCCTCACCTCTTTCACACAGTTACACTTACATGCAGTGCACTACCACACATGTCGGTAGACCTGTCGGAAGCTTAGATCATGTCCCGTCTGAGGCGGCGCCCCGCAGGTGAGTGACGCCTGGTTGGAGAAAAATCCTGCGAGTCAACGTGTAGGTCGGCACCGGATCTCTCCATACAGCTGTTGGTCATCGCCACCTTTCGCGATGAAAAACATGTACTACACTTACGGAACTAAAATCTTAGCAATCGACGCGCTCGGAATCACTAATCAAATTAAGTTATTTGTTGCATAGAGAAATGAATTCTGTTTATGTGTCGGGGTGGAGAAAACATTTGTTTGAAATATAGGTTTCATGTGGATCTCCCGCCCAAGGCCTCGTGTTTGCTGTGTTGCTCTTGTTCTTATGTTCCGTATAGTGTTCTGTCTTCAATTACCCAAAGGCTAATTGCGCTATCGGTTTAAATCAAATCAGTAGCAAATTTAGAGCCGGGCTTTTGGACTTGTTCAATACACTTCGGTGAAATTTCTCACCATTGTGATATTCGCGAAAAACGTAGAGCACATTTCAATTTTGGACAGGGGGATGGAGGTGGTTTTTACGATTGATTGATTGATTGATTCGTGTTTCCGGGCGAGTCAACTACTTTGGCCATTAGTCCCGTTAATGTAGTGCGTGCTTTTCCTCGGGAGGTGGCGATGAACTTTTCCCCGCTGGATGGCGAGATCTGGCGCCGACCTACCGTCGACTAGCGGGGTTTCCCCTCTCAACCAGGTATCTCCCACCAGCGGGGCACCGCCCCAGCCGAGACAAGCTGTAAGCTCCCGACCGGTCTCCCGGCATGTGTGGTAGTGTAGTGCATGTTAGTGTAAGTGTGTGTGTAAGAGGAGAGGAGAGGACAAGGAAGAGAAAGGAAAGATCGCGCGCGGTCCGTGGCCTGTTTGTTACGGTACTGCTCCGGCATTCGCCTGCTGTTGATCGGAAAACTACCACGGAAAACTACCGATCAGAGCAGCCGGCCGCTAAAATTCTCCTCCAGTCAGCGACTGAATTCGACCTAGCTGACAAGCTAGTGTCAAAACTCCTGCCGCCATCGGGACTCGAACCTAGGACCTCCCGGTCAGAGGTGGTTTTACGAAATGTCATGTAAACAGTACCTTTTCTCTTGGATATTTTCATGTTCAACATTTTATGAAAGTCGGAAGAAAACTTAATCTGCCCCTAAAAAACAAATAAACATTTTTCTTTATATAATACAAGAATACACAGAATAAACTAGTAGTACTCTTTCAGTGAATACCTCATCAAAGCCTTAGTTAATGGATATAAGTTAGACTACTTTTCATTAGAAATTATTATCAAACACGAGCCTTGGCCCTGGCCCCGTAGCCTTGGCAAAGATAGATACAAGTGTAAAGACAATTGCATTGTTTTTAATCATGTAAATGAAAACATGAGATTTTAAAAAGGTAGTTATTTTGACATGACAGTAAGACAATTCAATTCTATTTACATACATATTTATTTCCATTAGGTTATATGAAGCTAGAAAATCGTGACCTCCTTTCACTTAACCGAACGTCTACATTCTCTCCTGCCGGACGTCATTCCTAGTTGCTTCACCGACCGCGAATCCTTCCTCAACCTCGCTTGCCTCTACAGCAGCCTCGCGCCGGATCGTTTTCGGAGCGCTCGCGCTGTCATTGCAAGGGGGCACGCTCAACTTAGTCATGTTGTAGCGGCGGACTTGGATGTGTGACTGGGAGTGGGAGTAAGAGTGGGGAGTGGAAACGCCGGCGCGGGGAAGAGAGGGAGACGGGAGGCGGATCCCTGGCCTTCGCGGTGCTGGTGGCGGCGGCGGCGGCGACACACGCGTGCACGCGGCTGACCCAGAAGCACGCGCTCGAGGACGGCCGAGAGTACGGCGCAGGAAGCCGACTGTCCCAACGCCAGCAGCGGCGTTTGATTTTCGAGGACAGGAGAGATTGCTAAGGTACGGTATTACAAATTTATCATGTTTTTCTACTTGCTTGAATTTTATTCGATTAATTTACTTTGTTATTGGAAGTTTTCTCTTATTCGGGACAATCAGGATTTTTAACAGTTGAAGAAAGAAAAAAATACTCTGTTAATATGTCTTTTTATTCACAACGTTTCGAAGTCGATTGTGTCTTCCTCATCAGGGAACATTTAACATTGTTTATTAATGAATGAAATTAATGAATTAACAATTTTCGTTAATTCACAGTGTTAAATGTTGCCTGATGAAGTTTTCGAATTGTGGAACCGTTTTCGAATTGTTGTGCGTAAATAGACATATTACAACAGTAGTAATTTTTCTACAGTTATCCTGATTGTTCCAAATAAGTGGAAACTTACAAAAATAAAAAAGTAATCTTGGGCAATCACAATAATACATAGAATATTCATTTACTTCTTTGTTTATGTATTAAGTTAGCTGTTCAGTATTTGCACTTCCGATACCAAGTTGAGGGTTCGAAGTTGAAAGGTGAAGTTAAATACTCGGCTTCAATTAAACGTGATGGTGATGATTCGCCAGTAGTTGTGTTTATATAGTTTTATAATTCTCATATTTCAATTCAACTTTTCTGCATGAGTGGGCATGCATGAGTTTGCGTATGTTTACATGAGTGTTATCGCCTGCCAAAACGTTTTAATTGTTTCTTTGTTATTTCATTGTCCGGTATAGATATTGTACCAACCAGTACGTGCGTTTCCGTCGGAATCTCGAGGTCATTTTTTTACCACGATTTCGTAACTTTATATTACGTATGAGACGAAATAAAGTTCATCCAACTATTTTCGGTGTTCCTATTTTACACTTACTAAAGAATTCCTTCAAAAGTATCTTGAATGTTTCTTAGTTGTTGGGAAAGTAATCACAAAACTAATATTCCTAATTGGTATTTGTAACAAAACTAAGGGAAGTTGGTATTTATACTGTGGTCGAACAACAGCATAAATGCAAACCATTGCAATATAAGAACAAGTATTTGAATTTATTATTTGTTCAATTTTGAGTTTATTCTCCATTGGTTTTCTGCTTAATTGTTCATTGAAATAGCTTCATTTAAAAAATCATAGAATATCTCAAGAATAATGTGCTATTTTTCGCCTCATTTTTTCATGTACTGTGCTTTGAAATAACATTCAGAGTAAACCTCAACAAATAAACAAAGCAATCATCTGACAGCAAATAAAAGGAAATGATATTCGTTTTAAAAGATCCTAAGTTCGCCGATCTCTTCTTATGTAAATGTTATCAAATAGTACGTACTTTGAGTTCTCAAACTGCTGGACCAGCATAGTGAAATTGGGGGAGGTTACATACCATATGAGATTTTGACTTTTCCAGTTAAAAATTCACTTAATGGAGAAAATAAAAATATCCATTTAATTATTTATTTAGGGACGATGACTCTACGACATACGCCATAATTTGAATATAATAACTCATTGAGGTATTAAATGAAAACTATTTCAATTTAAAAATAAAAGAGAACATTTATTTGTAATAATAACAAAAAACTTGGCAAAATATTGTTTGCAAACTGAAAATAACAATACAACATTTAATCAATTCAACAAATTTCAAGAAAAGTACAGGTTTATCTTCTCCGTCTTTCAAATAACCAAAAGTCCTTTCTTTATGTCCAATTCTATATGTACTCTTCACTATCGTCTCCCCCAAATATTCTGGTCCATTTACTTTTCTGTAATATTGTCCTCAATCAAATATACTGTCAATATCACATTGCATTTCTTACTTTCAAATTCTCCAATAAATTTCACTACTTAGACTGAAATGCACTATCAATCTTCGACTATCGACTTCTGCAAAGCATTACAATGCCATATTATGTTATTGATGCATGTTGATGAAAACGCCAGATCATTCACGTAATAGGCGAAGACTTCTTGCAAGTCCAAGGTACATTTAGAGACATAACGGTGCGCTGGCAGTAATGAGGAAACATTACTTATCTTGTAACAGCAAAATTGTTTTCGTTTCCCGGCCTTCCAGTTTCTTTTCCTCTAATTTTGGAAACAGTTTTTGTGTATCAATGTTCGTTTACTTTTTACTAAATTAAGTTTTAAATAATTTGTTTCCGGGTCATGACTTACAATGCGTATTAGCCCACAATTTTAAAAAAATACCAACGTTAAAAATGTTTAAAACTCGTAGTACGTTCTGTTTACCTACGTAACTCGTCTTTGCTAACATTTCGAAATTATATATTTTCTCTGGAGTTTTTTGTAGTATTGAAAGTTTTGCAAAATATTACATTATCTTGTTGTTAAGGACGTTTGTTGATGACAAACTTGGATCACTCACGTAATAGCCAAAGACTTCTTGCAAGTTCAAAGTTCTTTTAAAGAAGTAACAATACACTACGATAAAAAAGTATTAAAGTCTAACTGTTATCGTGTGAGTATGTTTATATTTTTAAGTACAGAATGATTTGTACACGTATATTACAGTTTGTCCCTTCAGTTTACAAGGAAATCAGAGGATTCACTCTAGCGAATGTTTGTTATATATCTTAGAATATGGTACGAGAGATAAGGTAATTTTCACAGAAGTTAATTAAGATCTCTCTCAGAATGGTACATAAAATATATTCGTTTACATAAATATACTGGTATTATTATTTTCTATATTGACATTAAAAATATTTCATAGACAATTTTCCCATTCCTTTTCTAATTTGCGTGATTCCTTCCTTGATATGGTTCTTTAGACAATCTATGGATTTCGTTATACTCCCAATAAGTGTAGAAATATTCTACAGAAAAAAAACATGCACTTCAACTTTTGAAATTAAGTTGATTATTTTAATGGATAGAAATATCCTGTAAGAAACCTCTGTTCGAACATCTGCGAACATCGCCCGACCTGGTTATATCGAATTAAAAAAGCGTTAACAGATAACATTAAACAATTAAAGTCGGTACACAAATTTAAGCTAAAAGGAAAATCTTTTCTGCTACATAACTGTTTCTATACAATTAGAGACTATACTGACCGTCAAAAAGAAAAAAAAATGTTTATTTTAAGAAAATTATATATAATGAATTAGTTTACATTTGTATTGTATACATTTTAAAAAATATTTAATACACCTGTAACAAGTAATGTACTTCAGCTTCCGGGACAATGACCCCCATCTCGAGCAGGGTTTTGTCCAGTTTCCCTGATCCATTGAGCAAATGCTGAGATGGCCCCTTGTTTTGCTTGACGTAATCGTAGCTTCACTGTGCGCACGTTTTGTTGAGCACTCCTATTGCTTATAGTGGTACGAGTAGAACTGATGTTCGTTACTATTTTGTTAGCAATGTAGAAAAATTAAATCAGCAGTTCATTTACCGTTGAAATTTATTTTCTATAACTCAGGAACAAAAATTGTTCTAATTTCTATTTTTCTAAAATAATAATTTTTCTAAATTCTTTTTCTAGTTTTTCAAATTTTGCTAATTTCGCTTTTTTTAAATTTTGGGCCTCAAGAAAATGCGCGCATATAATCTATTTCCCCATACGTCATATACAGTTTTTACTGTTTTTTGACCAAATAAATAAAAAAACAGGGGGAAATAAGATTCAAGGGATGTAAATACATCGCTAAGGAAATGGGAAAGAAGATCTCAAACACGCGGTGATTGATTGATTATTTCTTGATTCCGAGCACGTCAACTGCTAAGTCATTAGTCCCGTAAGTGTAATGCATGATTATATCATGGGGAGTGGTGGTAATTTCCCCCCGCTGGATGGGTGATACAACACTTCCCTACACGTCTGCTTGCGGGGCTTTCCTCATCCAGGTATCAATCACCAGTGGGGCAGCGCACCACTCAGGACAAGCTCTAAGCTCCCGACTGGCCTCCCGACATGTGCGATAGTGCAGAGACTGCGAGTCGGCCTTGTAAGCAGAGGCGTATCTAGGTATTCAGGCGCCCATGGCAAGCATCAAATTTGCGCCCCTGTCAGTATTCTTCAAATGAGGGGTGTTATTATTTCTTATGGCGGGTATTCTCTAATTAGCGCCCCTTGTGAGTGGCGCCCATGGCACGTGTCATGTCTGCCATACCGTAGATACGCCTCTGCTTGTAAGTAAGCATAGGAAAATGAAGAGGAGGGAAAGATAGCACGGTTCGTGATTCGTTTGTTTGGATACTGCTCCGGCATTCGCCTAGTGTTAATCGGAGAAACCACCGAAAACTACCGATCAGAGCAAGCTTAATTTTTCCTCTCGACATCGGCTGAACTCAGCCTAGCTATCTAGCGTCGAAAATCCTGAGACCGTCGGGACTCGAGCCCTAGGACCTCCCGGACAGAGGCACTGCTGTGAGATCAGTTGATGCCCTGAGTCACTTAAGCGTAAACAATACGTGGTGTCTATTGTTTGTTTGTGTTCAACGTTTCCCGAAGCGAAACCCTTCAATTCTGTTTTTACGACTGTCTGTCGTTGATTGCGCGTTGAGAGTGTTTCATCTTACCACGCACGACATGTATCCACGAAAGTCCAATTAAAGACGACAACCGCGGCACTTCAACTTCTTCGGCCTTGTGATCTCTACCTTCGCCGCCCAAGCGTCTCCACATGGCCTTGGACTTCTAGAAGACTTCGACACGCAATGGTAAGCTTTGCAACACATGTCATGTTATAAAAATATCAAATTTGACTCTTTCCAAGCCTGCTCCGTTAGGATTGCCGGTTTCGTTAGGATTGTTTCGTAGTATTTGATAATCTTGAGGTATGAAGTCGCATTGTTATTTCCATTGTGATTGCGGGCTGGAAGTATAGCGCAGTGCTTTAAACATGGTGCTTTAAACACGAGTTTAGTTAGGAATATCTGGTCGGAAATTTATAAATACCTTTGTGTCGATTTTTCTCTAGAAACTGAAGGAAAAAATTCTAGACATAACTAACATGGCTCTGTATCGACTACCAATATTTAGCCACTGTTGTTCGAATCACCTTGTGAAGTAAAGCTTATAATGAAATTATGTATATTCATTTGATTTATTGTTATGCTTTTAGTTGCTTTTTATTTTTTAGCCCCATTTATCAGACGTGTTTGAGGTATTCTTAATCATAGTGGAATCTCAAATGATCCGAAACAATGTTTCTTTTTCTTTCATTTTTTCGAGAAAAACAAAGGACCAGCATACTCTCTCAGGATCGAGCCAGTAGTAGAACCGCAATTTAAATGGTTAAAAAGAATATCAACTAGTCTCACGACAATCTTCAAACCTGTCCCAGCACAAGTTATTTCAGGGCCGGGAACCCAGCTTATCCTTTCCATGATGGAATAATGTCTTTCACATTCTCAAGGATATCCAGAAATGATATCACGCCGACCTAATTCTTGGCATACAAGAATTCTTACTCAAATCATTTCCTCACTCAAATCATTTGCTGGTTCACTACTCCCTTCTTGGCGTTTTTATTTGGTCTACTTCGTTTTTACGATCAAGTTTTGACCTATTGATGGAGACGGTTCGCGCTCGGCGTTACGTGTTAGGAATACGCATCCTGATGCACAGAATTCCAATCCTGAGCTGTTATTCCACTTTCCGGTGACGCAATGATCATTGTGTTCCTTCTAAGCTGCGGATGGTACACATTTTCCTGGAAGATTCTGATTCGTTGACGGCCAGCCCCTGGACATGTTTCTCTTCTAATGAGTTGTCGCATCGTCGCATCGTCAGTTCAAGTCAAGCTTTGTTGAGCAGACCTAGAAAACTGACACCAAATAGCCGAAGGAGGGCTGCTGGAATAGCTTGGCGGAATTAGGGGGAAGAATTACGAACTTTATGGTGCATTGGTCGCACAATGTGAGAACACGTGAATTAATGCGACTATCTACATTTTCACCTACCTTCAATGTATTGGTATAAATTCACGATTCGATTGAAGCATGATTTGTGGGCCCCTTTAATCTCATTCAGGGTAAACATTTTGAACTTCGTCACATATACGGAAACTAATTCACCAGGCGCATTCCCACACACCATTATTGATATTGATGTGTTTGTGGCATTATTTTTATTTATGGGTGTTTGCAACTTCTCACAATAACTTTAATCGTCCCTGGATCGTCTGTTTATATTACTTTCATCATAATTCCATTTACACTCCGGGGAATCCCTTCCAATTAACTCACTTTAACAGAGAAAACAAATTAATCAATAATACAGCAAAACCATCGAATGAAGAATATGGTAAGTTGATAATTTTCTCTATCTCGCGATGGATAAAATTATCAACTTACCATATTCTTGAAAGGAGTTGAACTAATCACACCAGATGAGACTATTTTCACTTTTTAAAAATCAAGTTAATTTAGCACTTCAAATGCAAATTATTCACCAGCTAACTAGTAGTTCAAACTACTGACAAGTACGATAAAGATTCCATGTTAACAGGCAAAGACTGCGATACCTGTAAACGTATCGTTGAACCCAATTCGTTTGTCCTAGGAACCGAAAGAACACCTCATTGCCTCATAAACATGGTTGTCTTACTTATACTGAACTTACTTTGTATAATAATAATAATAATAATAATAATAATAATAATAATAATTTTATTTCCTTGCAAGTGGACTGTTGTCCGGTAGCAAGTTACAAACACAATATTCTAAATATAATACAATAGTAAAACAAAAATATAATACTGAACTATTTTTTACGCTAATTTTATTACCATCTCGTTTATGAGTATCGACATCCAACATGCTAGCTCTTACCTTGCTGTATGCGGACGTGCTGGTGTGATCAGACCCGCGATTTCTGGAAGTTCTGTTAATTAAGTAATGATTTCAATTGATGACAACTGACTACAAATTATCAGCTTTGTTCCAAAAAAGTGAATGAAACATTTACTAACAATTTAATTTAAAATCTTAAATGTGCTCATCTTATTGAGGTTTCTAATTTTTCTTTTATTAAATAATTATCCTTCCTGTACAGGTCAAATCAAAGTTAGTGGCTTACTGATAACTTCGCGCGCATTCATGACTTCTCGGTTGAACTCCGGTTGGAAGGATCATCATGTCTTCTTTCTTCATGCCACCTAGTTGATGTTAAGTCCCGCCTGCCGCAATATCAAATTCTAATTACAATGCCACCCGTGATTATGTTAGTTTATCTCCCGTTCGCTAAATAATTGTTCTAATTTATCAAGCGTCTGCGAAACTTCCCTATTCTATACCCCGCGTGGATATCTATTCGCGACTACCTAATGTTCAATAAGAGTTGTCGAATGCAAGAAACATCTACGATTCTTCCGTATTCTAATTGCGTCCCCGAATATAATTACATTCGAAATTCCAATTAATATTTAAAATACTTTTAACGTTTTGGGAGTTTATGAAATTAAGACTGAAAATATCGAACACAATTCCGTAGTACACACTTCCCTATGTCTGAAATAATATTGCGACTCCTCAAATCGTGCGATGGCGATCGTAACGTACTAACTGATGTGTCTTGGTTCACTGCTAGCGATCGAAAGAAATCGAACTGGTCTTCTCACTACATCTCCACACATATTCTTTATATATTACAAGGCGCTTTGTTTCTCTCTTCCGGCATGTCACTATACTCGTGTCTTCCATGGGCTTGCTTATTTACTAGACCCCCTGTCAACCTGTATTCTTTGACTTAGCCACCATTCTATATCCCTAAATCACACTATTGACATAATGTTCACTGATAGGATGCCATTCATGTTAATAAAAGCGATGGTCTTTCTGGCTTATCACAACATGAAAAATATAAGTTACAAAAATTGGAAGGTAAAAATGTCGACCAAGGAGTCGAATTTAAATATATTTAAAAAACGATCTGACAAAAGACCGTCTCTGTGCCATTCATATTGCCTCACCTTCAGCGCATATTCTAGTTGCCTTCTATAGCACTCTTAAATTCTGTTACCCATTACTAAAAAATCAAAATTTGGATCTAATATTTTTTTTTAATATTTGGATCGGGTTACTTTTACATTTTGGAGCACGATTCAATTTTTTAAAATGTAGTATGGACTTTTGTGTAAAGTGCCCCGAAAAATTAAAACATTTTTTTAAGTTGGTTCCGTTGTGTCTGAAATTCAACCAAATCAATTAACATAAATGTTAAAAAGTACCGTAGACAGAGTTTAATGTTTTTCACGAATATCAAAACTGGCTGTTTTTTAAGAAACGAGAAAACAACAATTAATTAGACTCACGGACCTTTATGTATATTTTTGAGAAAATTTTCAGATCGAGTTTTAAATTTGCTTTTACCATCTCTTGAGCACACTATATGCGCGACAAAAAAGTCCGATGGAGGCGTGTTTCTTGTTCGTAAGTAAATATTGTGCTGATTAGTCGAGAGCAGATCATGCCGGATTCCAAAGTTCGCTGATCAAAGGCAGCATTAGACCAGAGTTGCGGTGCGATATGAAGCCATGGCACGTATCTTAAATCAGATACTATGTCGCGGAGGGGATAGTTTGCTAGTCATGAAAGTCGGCAAAAATGACAAAGATTAGCTTCTCAGCTGTTTTTTAATTTTATTTTGATATCTCCACAAGGCGGCAACGCTGCCAAGTACTGCCGGATGCATACACTCCTAAGATTGCGTAGGCTTCCGCGGCTAGAGTTTGTATTGTCTAGGCTATCCGGGAGGAGCCGCTTATCTGTCGTGTCTGACTTTTCGACCAAAATATAGTGGCCTTCCTCAGAGCGTACTACTCATATTAGGCATATCTAGGCATCTAGGACGCGGCCCGTCCCCTATAGCCTACACAATACGTACATCCCTTTTCTCCCCTTCTCATTCCCTCTATCTCCCCTTAGCCTCGCTCCCCATCTCCCCACCGCTTCTTGCTGTCTTGTGCGAAGTTTGTCCGCGCGGGACTTTGGACGACGTGGACAGTACGTTCGGGAGGGCAACGTGGGGTGACGAGCCCCTCGGCATGGCTGCGTGGGAGTAAAGGTCCCGTTCCAGTAGCCTATCGCTGGACTCTGCCCTGAAAATCCGGGAGCTCGGGCCACGCTCCAGCGAATACGCGTGGTACAGAAATGTTATTTTTTCATATAACCACTCGATGATCTAATCCTCTTCTTGCGCCATATCCTTGAAAGAATGTTGGCGACCAAACACTGGGACAGGAAGAAGTGGCTCAGGGCATCAATTTATGCCAGTGCAGGGCCTCTGACCGGGAGGTCCTAGGTTAGAAACCCGACAGTAGCAGGATATTCGACACTACTTAAAAGCTACGTCGAATCCAGTCTATGACGAAGAATTCTAGAAGCTGGCTTCTGTGATCGGTAGTTTTCTGCATTTTCTCCGATCAACACCAGGTGAATGCTGGAGCAGTACCCTAACAAACGGGCCAACGACAGCGTGCGATCTCTCCTTCTTCTTCCTTGTCCTATCCTCTCTCTTTACTTACACACTCTTCCATTTAGATGCTTAACACTAACACACAAGCCGGAACACCAGTCGGGAGCTTAAAGCTTGTCCTGGCTGGGGCGGTGCCCTGCTGGTGGGAGATTCCTGGGTGAGAAAACACCTACAGCCCATAGGTAGGTCGGCTCCGAATCTCAACATCAAGCAGGGGAAGATTACCTGAACCACCATCTACCTCGATAAAACCTGCACCACAGTTACGGGACTAATGACAACAGTTGACGCGCCCGATATATCTAATCAATCAACCAAACACTGGGCAGTTATAGTGCGATTTTTCTAAATCTGCCTCTCAAGCCCCTATGGCTAGATGGAATATCACATGGCATCTTTCTCGGGCGCGTCGCTCGAAATCGTATGATTGCAAGCCCTGCTTGATATGGTCGCGATCACGAGATATCTACAGGCACCACTGAGAAAGACGCGAAATACCGTGATATATTCCATCGCGAAGACGGGCCTTGAGAGGCAAAGTTCGAAAAATCGCGATATAGACAGTAGAAGAATGGGGCAAAAGGGGAGACAGAAGAGTTAAGTAGCCAGTGGAATCGAGAGATGGTGTGGAGGAGCAAGAGGAGTAGAAAAAGAGTGAGAATGAGGCGTTCAGGGGCTTGAATGACTAGAAGGGGCTTGAAAGACTGGAAAGGACGGAAGACAGAATTAGAAGAAACAAAAAGTGTTTTAAGGGCCGGGCAGGGACGAAAAAGAGGGAGCGCGCGCGCTACAGAGCGAGAGAGGGCGAGAGAGAGAGCTAGAGAGAGAGAAAGAGAGAGCGAGAGAGAGAGCGAGAGAGAGAGCGTGAAAGAAAACGAGAGAGAGTGAGAAAGAAAACGAGAGAGAGAGCGCGAGTGAGTGATATGGGGAGAGAGGGGGTGAAAGATGATAAAAGAGTGAGAGGGGTGAGAGGGGGAAAGAGAGGTTAAGAATGGGTAAGAGTGACAGAGAGATAGAGGGGCCGTTACGGACAACATATGTTGGCAACCATACTTTTTGACTTCTTTTATCACTGCCGCACTGTCAACGTCGACACACATTATGTATCTGTGGCTCGGCATTACGTCACACCGAAATTCTGGTTTAGTTCTTTTCGTTTAAAGGACAGAAAATGAAAAATGTTTTTGATAAGTATATAGTAGGTTGTGTGATACGTAGTAGTTTGCCTTCAAATGTGATTACCGCGCAACCGTCTGCAGTAGTTTAGAATATCCTTATGTAAAGAGAGATATTAAAATAAATTTGTGAAAGACTGCCTTTTTAAAGTTGATAATTCTTATGAAAGTACAATTATTTTGTAGGCAGACTCAAAATAACATATTTTTTATTTTACAAATGTTCCAACGTTTCAAAGGTCAATTGCCTTCATCATCAGGGTAAGAAATCTGCATCAATGAATTTACGTATAAATCTTTAGTTGAAACAATTATGTTTGTTTCTTTCCTCATTGAAAACAATTGATTTTTTTGCTGTTGTAAAAATAATAAATCCTTTTTAAAATGATATAATTTATAATATGTGTCTGAAATATGTAAACTTAAAAGTTTTCTTTTCATTTTTGTTGCTTGTCTTTGAAATTTCTTGGTGTTAGAAAAACTTTTAAAAATAAATTTTGGAATTTGGTTGTTTATAAAATTTGGTATTATTGATTCTTTTTGCAAGCTCTTGAAAAATGGAGAGATGCTTTAGTTTTCTCGTAAGCTGTACTTACAGACATCCATTTTTTAATTATTGTAGCTGCTTGAGAGTCTAGTGACGAAATAAAACCTGAAGCATTACAATTTCTAATATCTTGAAATTGAAACATAATGTTTTTGTCTTGATATTTGTGTATAATTATCTAAACAACTTTAAAAATAAATTCAGTCCATATAATTTTTTTTCTTGTTATTCTTGCATACCACTATTAGGACTTCGTGGTTCTTGAATTTCCTTATGTAAAGAGAGATATTAAAATAAATTTGTGAAAGACTGCCTTTTTAAAGTTGATAATTCTTATGAAAGTCCAATTATTTTGTAGGCAGACTCAAATAACATATTTTTTATTTTACAAATGTTCCAACGTTTCAAAGGTCAATTGCCTTCATCATCAGGGTAAGAAATCTGCATCAATGAATTTGCGTATAAATATTTAGTTGAAATAATTATGTTTGTTTCTTTCCTTATTGGAAACAAGGAATAAAATAAAAAATAGGTTATTGAAAACAAGGTCCTTATTGAAAACAAGGAGTAAAATAAAAAATATGTTATTTTGAGTCTGCCTGCAAAATAATTGGACTTTCATAAGAATTATACCCACACACGGTAATTCCGTCTGTTCACCATACTCGACAGAGAAAAATCTGCCTAGTCTGTTCATAGGCCAGGGCTGGAAGACTTCGATCCTTGCGAGAAAGTGAAGAGCGAAATCAACACGTAGTTGTCCGGTGGTGCAGGCGCCTTTACGATACGGATCTTGTACGGATACTATTTGAGAATGGTTTGAAGCATCTTTCATACAATGGCCATGGGATGTTCAACTATCGGGACACAGCACGCGCACTGCTTGACGCTCGGGAAGTGCGCCCAGCGCAGTCGGCCAGAGCAACAGCGATTCCATCAACTACATGTGGTTCCACCGATTGTCGGTCTCTTCCGGAATTTAACGGATATTTTGAATGTAACAGTAAACCACCCGAGATTGCACAGCGCTCTCCCTACCAATGCGCATTCGGTGCGTCACAGTATCCGTTAAGCACCTGTCGCAAAAAATCAAAATTACTAAAAAAAAACTATTGGTGCTACAACAGCACATACTCGCGTTACTGGAAACAGCTATGTAATATTAAAATATTGCAATTTTTGAAAAAACGAGCAATATCCGAAAATGCGCCATATTTCTTAGCGTCCCTTGTTACATTAGCGGAGAAAATTTAAAGAAAACATTTCGAGCAGTTTTTGAGAAAAAAAAGGTTTTGTACATTTCATGCGCAAAGTACGCAAATCTTAATTTTTTCAAAAAATTTTCCATTCGTCCGTCCGTCCGTCTGACCGTCCGTCTGTTTTTTCAAAAAATTGTACATTACCTTTTTTAATAAGCTAGTTTTGTACAACAGAGTTTGTCTGAGGTAAAAATCTTTATCTTCAATTTTGTAGTTTAAAAATTTGTTTTTGCAATTTTCGAAAAATCAACGAAAATGATATCTGCATCATTCACTTAAACGTCCGAACTATTCAACAACAAAATTTGCGGCAATTTTATGAACATTTTTAGATTGTCCGAGGGGGCTTCATGTAAAGTACCCCCCGAAAATAAAATATAGATTTCAAATTCTAGAAGCCGCGACATCGGCCAGAACAATTGAAAAATATCATTCTTGGAGAAAATCGGCTGAACAGTTCATGCACTAGCGTTGACCATAGACGGACGGACAGACGGTTTTGCCGTCAATCGATTCTTCGGTATCAAGAACCAACAAAACACGGATTCTTTGCTATACAACGTGTTAAAGGATATTTTTTTCTATATTTAGCAATTGGATTTATCCACTTTTTCGTTACCAGGGCCCGTCAATAAGAGGTTTTCTGGCGAAAATTAGCCGTTTTCTGGCGCACGATTACATAACTTTCTCTTCTTTCGACATATTCGTAAGGCGAAAAAGTAAAAATATGTAGTTCCATTTGTGTTGTCTGGAAACAAACACAGACGATGGTCGGACAGTTTCAGGAAGGCAGTTAGGAACAAGTAGACGAGGCTGGCCCAAGACAGATCGAGGAGGAAGTCATACTTTAAATGAACATCTTCCTGTTCCTGAATAACAGAAAATAGAGAAAGAATGACAACGAAATGGAAAGTGTATAACTAAACAGGCGAAAAAATGTCGGAAGCAGTGAAAAGCATTCGAACTTGACACACACTCTTAATTGAAACTAACGCAAAATTTAAACTTTTGCAATTTTCTAAAATTCAGTTATCCGTGAAAATCGGTTCAATGCCACTTTTAGTAGTGTATTTTAGAACTCACCAGAATTTGAGAAGAAATTTAAACAAAAATTGAGCCGCTTTTGAGGAAATTTTGAAAACGTCCCAAGAACTTCATGTAAAGTATCCTAAAATATTAACGAATGTATTTCAAAATCTCAGAGCTTCTACTGAGGCCAGACAAACAAGGTTTTTTTTGGGAAAAATAGTACGCATGGTTTAAGTGCTAGTGTTGTTCACATACACTGGACAGACTGACTGACGGACGGACGGACGGACGGACGAACAGAAGGACAGGTTTTGAAAAGAACACAAAAACCACGTCCTAAATGGTAATTTTCATTTATAAATTTGTGGCCATTTTTGAGAAAATGGCGCTTAAGGGCTACTAAAAATGCTAAATTTGAAGCTTCTTTTTGTGGAAACATTTTGAGTTTTCAAAAAATTTTATTTGAAGTAATTTGAAGCACTTACACCCACAAATATAATAGTGTTTACAAATTGCAGGTAATATGCATATTAAATGTGTGACAGATTTTTCAAAAAACTTACATTTGAGTAATTTTTGAAAATACAAAAAATATTTCAGAATAAACTTTACATCATAGTAAAGAGTGCAATTAGCACTATCCGTTCCAAACGAAGAAAAAATTTGCAGTCATTTATTAGAAAATGGCGTTTGAGCGTTTCTGAAAATGCGGAATTTTGAACTAATTTTCACAGAAAACGGTCGAGTTTTCAACAAATTTTATTTGACACTATATAAAGTACATGTACTCATGGACGCTATATAAACCATCATACAAATGAACACTACATAATGCACATAAATACAAGAATATGAACAAATCCCCGGAAATGTAACTACTAAAATTTTCAAAAAATGTAATGGTCTTAATAAAAGACCTCACTATGGAGAACAAGTTTCATTTGAAGGGAAAATCTTCAATTGTGCAGTTGGAGGAAGAAGCCGAAAAAAATTTTAACTTTTGCAATTTTCGAAAATTCAGAGTTAACCGTGAAAACCGGACGTATGCCACTGTAATAGTTGCATTTTACTCTATTCTCACAATAAATTTAAAGAAAAAAATTTGAGCCATTTTTGAGAAATTTTGAAAATGTCTGGGGTGCTTCATGTAAAGTATCCCCAAATTTTGAAGAATGTTTTTCCAAATCTCCGAGTTTCGAGTCAGGCCAGATGGGCAGGGGTTTCTACAACTTGGAAAAAATCGTATGCATAGTTTAGGCGCTAATATTGTTCACATACACCGGACAGACGGACAGACCGACTGACAGACGAACAGACGGACGGTCAGACGGACGGACGGACGGACGAACGGACGGACGGATGGACGGGAGGACGGATGGACGGACGGACGGACGCACGGACGCACGGACGCACGGACGCACGGACGCAAGGACGCACGGACGGACGGACGGACGGACGGACGTTTTGCTTTCAATTGTTTTTTCGGTATCAAAGACCCACAAAACAGGGATTCTGGCTACATCACGTCTTCGGATATTTTTTTTCTTAATTTAGCAACTGGTTTTATCCCCTTTAACTTCTCGAATACGTACGTATATACGGAGTAATATACGTAGTATAGGGAATGTTATGTAATGCTGCACGAAAAAATGGCGAATTTTCGGCAGAAAAAAATTTGTTGCCGGGCCGTGATAACTAATAAGTGGATAAATCCAGTTGCTAAATTAAGAAAAAATCCCCTAACACGAGGTGTAGCCAGAATACTTGTTTTGTAAGTCTTTGATACCGAAAAACTAATTCAAAGCAAAACGCCTGTCCGTCCGTCCCTCCGTCTGTCCGTCCACCCGTTTGTCGGTGTACGTGAACAACATTAGCGCCTTAACTATGCATACGCTTTCTTCCAAATTGAAGAAACCCCAGTCAATGGGGCCTGAATCGAAGCTCTGAGATTTTGAAAAACATTCATTAATTTTTGGAGGTACTTTACATGAAGCCCCCCATTTTCAAAATTTTCTCAAAAACAGCTCCAGTGTTTTTTTTTAATTTCTTGTAAGAATAGAGACAAATACACTTAATAAGGTGGCATAGGTCCGATTTTCACGGTTAACTATGAATTTTTGGAAATTGCAAAAGTTTGAATTTTATTCGGCTTCTTCCTCCAACTACAAAATTGCAGATAGAGATTTTTCCTTCAAATAAAATTTGTTCTTCAAATTGAGTTCTTTTTTAAGGTCATGTACATTTTTTTTGAAAGTTTTAGTAGTTTTCGTGCAATATTGCGTGCCATATGTGCAATTAAAAAACAAGATTTTCTCAAAATCGGGTCCAAAGTTTTTCTTTAAACTTTTGGTATGGATAGTGCTAAATGTATTCTATTAGATGGCATAAACGCCGTATTGTCCTATTGTTTTATTTTTTCAAAAATTGCAAAAATGTCATTTTGTTGACTTGTCTCTCACGTGGGTAATATTTACATTAGAGGCGATTTGTTGACATTATTATATTAATGAGTACATGTGCTTTGAATAATGTTATGTAATGTTTCTCGAAAACTCAACCGTTTTCTGTAAAAACTAGTTAAAAATTCAGCATTTTTAGTAATGCTTAAACGCCATTTTCTCAAAAATGGCTCCAAATTTTTTATACGAGAAAGTAGAAAGTCTATTACTAATAATATGTCAAAGAAAACTTCTTAGGTGAAGAGTTAACAATCATGGCGAACTATCTGAATTTATTTGAGTCGTATTCTTTCCTGCATTTCAAAAGTAGTTGAGAGGTTCCTTGTTTGTGATATAGGTTACTTCGTGAGGTAAACGCAAACCACAATCTGGAGATAAGTACGTGTTTTGTGTTGTGAAAGTGCCTCACTTAACGTTACTTCCTCTGGCCACCTCTCATTTGTTTTCAGCATTTTCACGTTTGATTTTCCATTAATGAGTTTAGGATATTTCAAATAAACAAAATGGAGAATAACTGTTTAAAAATAATACGTGTTTCACTGCTCTCGAGTATTCCTCTTATAAATATGCCAGGAATATTCCTCTTCTAAAGGAAGGTTAAGGAAGAACAGTCCTTGAAATGCCAATAAATATTAAATTAAGAGAATAATCATGTCTGTTACTCAAGCATTTAACCAATTTTAAAGACATCCATCACTGTTTTGTTTTAGTTCCTGCTTCAGGAGTGAAGTCAGGTCTTGATGCAAACATCACTACAAAAAATTTAATTGAACTGAATTGTGCCTGAAATTCCTATTTCAGCGTAAGGATCTAAAACTTTCTCTCCATACGAATTTTGTCATACCCCTCCTTCATTTTACAATTTCTATGATGATAACGTGTACATTTTTTACGCAAATGATCTCAAAGAATGACAGTCCGATTAAAGTTATCTTAGCTGGTGGTGTCGGAAAACATATTCTGACCGTTGAAGAGGATTAAGTGTTATGTCGTTAGGGATACCGATTATTTTTATCGTTTTGCGTACGTTGGATAATATTAACGACGATACATTAATTAAGGTTGATTCATGGGGCTTGATGAATGTAAAGTACTACTAGGTTTTACCAACTTTTAGGAAAATGTATTTCCATCATCATGGCTAAAAATGTACAGGAAAAAACATTAAAATGTATGATTAAACACTGTGTACATTATTTCCCTTACAAATTAGTGTAAACTGAATAATAATCAAACACGGATCATTCTCTAATTCCAATAATGTGACGAAGTCTAATTTAAAAGCATTGATTTGGATATTGTCAGAGAAGTTGGATGACATTTCCATGTAGTTTCTCCTTCCTTAATCACAGACATAGATCGTTTTAATTTTTACTTTCCCGTATACGTAGGTATAAACAGAAAATATATGTAGGGCAGGGAAAGTTATGTAATGCTGAGCGAAAAAATGGCGAATTTTCGGCAGGAAAAAATTCATTGCCGCACCGTGATAACAAAAAAGGGGGTAAAACAAGTTGCTAAATTAAGAAAAAAATCCTCCAACACATGGTGTGACCAGAGTGTCTGATTTGTGGGTCCTTGATACCGGAAAAACAATTGAAAGCAAAATATCCGTCCGTCCGGTGTATATGAACAACAATGCGTACGGTAAGATTTTTTCCAAATTGAAGAAACCCCTGTCTATATGGCCAGAGTCGAAGCTCTGTAGATTTTAAAAACATTCAGTAATTTTTTAGGGTTCTTTACATGAATTCACAATTAACATTCGAACATTTTCAAAATTTTCTCAAAAACGGTTCAAAAGTTTTTCCTTAAACTTCTTGTAAGAATAGAGTAAAATACACTTATAAAGGTGACATAGGTCTCATTTTCACTGTTAAATGAATTTTCAAAAATCGCAAAAGTTTCAAATTTTTTCGGCGTCTTTCTAAACTACAAAATTGTGTGTAGAGATTTTTCCTTCAAATAAAATTTGTTCTCCAATTTGCTCTTTCTTTAAGGTCTTGTACATTTTTTGGAAAATTTAATTAGTTTTCGCGCAAAATTGCATGCAATGTTTGCAATTTTAAAAATTACAAAAAGATTTTCTCAAAAACGGCTCCAAATTTTTTTAATGTAATATTTACATTAGCGGCTATTTGTTTACATCCTTATATTTACGAGTACATTTTCTTTAAATAATGTCAAGTAAACTTTCTCGAAAACTCAACCGTTTTCTGTGAAAACTAGCTCAAAATTCAGCATTTTTAGAAATTCTTAAAAAACAAAATTTCTTAAAAATGGCTCCAAACTTTTTCTTCAAACTTTTCTAACTGATATTGCTAATTGCACTCTTTAATATGACGTAAATGTCCATTTCGGGTATTTCTTTTTGTTTTAGCAAAAATTATATAAATGTAATTTTTGTGGAAGATCTCTCACACCTTTAATATGCACATTACTGGAAATTTGTAAAATCTGTTGTATTTGTAAGTTTATATGTTTCAAATGACTTCAAATGAAGTTTTTCGAAAACTCAAAAATTTTCTGTGAAGAAGATTCAAATTTCGCATTTTTAGTAGCGCTTAAACGCCATTTTCTTAATAAATATTCCAAATTTTTCAAAGAAAATTGCCATTTAGTATGAGGTTTTAGTGTTCTCCAATATTCTAAAATTAATATTTGAGTTCTACCATTAGGAAAGTGAATAAATAAGAAAATGTCGAAAAAATGTACTTTGGGCGGCGATAGATGGCAGCTGGCACGAGTATGGGGCGATACCGAATAGCTGACCCAGACCCCAGGAAATAGAAAACTAATACGGAAATATCTGTACAACCACTAGTTAACTGGAAAATTGAAGAGCAATGATGCTGACAATTGAAAATAAGAGCGTACTCGACCAACGGTGCCTCAGAAAACTACAAGTAGACTTGTTGTGATGTCTTGTCTAAACGAGTTTTTTTCATTAAAAAAATAACTGCTGACCAAACATATGTTTTTCTATTAAAAGTGCTAAATTTGTTTCATTCATACAAAACAGTTCTTCAAAATCGAAAAAAAATTCAAAAGTTTAAATGTTTTTATAGATAATTCTATTTTGTGGTTTCACTGTACTTCAGAATTATTGTGACGTGAAACTTTTTTACATCGGTTTCTTGGTAAAACAGCAATATTACGTTACATGTAACGGTACCATTTGCACTAATATCGCTCTTATATTTGAAATTGTATTACTAGAGTAATTTCTTTGATATTATTGTGTAGAGGAAAGATGGCACACCCACGACGAATTATGAGATAAATTTAACATTGTGCGTAGCGTTCACAGAAACATGGCCCGGCTCTTCGAGTGTTGATCCGTGCGTCTGTGTTCACATTTGAGCGAAAACGATTGCAGAAATAGACCATAAGACCACCAGAGGCTGCAACACAAAATGCATCTTGTAATGTTTAAAACGTATGAAAAAGCTCGATTTGTGTGTTTGTTTAAATAATTTCTGTTCCCTACGTCTCAAACACACCCTGCAGCTCTCACGCGACGTTTCAGTATTCTATTGTGTATTAAATATTTCCTATGACGTATAATGTATTCCATAAGGGTGCGTGCTCGAGTCAGTTTACTCGAACTTTTTAGAATTAAAGTGAATTATTTACATGTTTAGATACATATCGATACATTTTAAACCAAATAGAAACCGTCATTAATTAATAAATTAACCCTTAATGATATAACATTTTTAGTAAAGAGAAGGTTTATAAGGACAATAGAAAGGCAAGCAATGCCACACATTAATTGTAATGGTGTCTTATGAATACTTGAAGACTGTACACGCTTGTAAGGACTGCAATGACACTCATTTCATAAAAACAGCCTACATTAAATTTGGTCGAGCCCTTTGATCGCTTATGCTATTGACGACAAGACTGCAAGTGGAAGACAGAATCTTGGTCAACAAATGTCAACCTGAATGTAGTGAATGGGAACATGTTATATTCTTCATGAATATTGCGGGCTCTGTTGTGATTCGAACTCCTTAAACAATAGATAGATTTGATGATTAGATTTTAAACAATAGACACTAATATATAAAATATTCTTCAAGATCTTGGGAGATCATATAAAATCGACGATTTGTCTGATACAATGTAACTAGATAGTGGGGAAAAACAGATGTAAGTGAAGGTACATAAATATTTTGTCTTCGACTTTGCTTATTTGTAAATATGAAACTCATTATGGATAACAAAACTGATGTGAGATTGCTTGATGCGAGTTGTTTTGGAAGTTGATATGCAATTTTGAAGGGGCAAAAATTTTGTTCAAAATAAAAGTAAAAATGATTTCCAACATTTCGATGAAAGAATATTCGGATATCTGCCTTGTACACACTTGCTCTCCAGAATCTAGTGGTAAACAAGTCTTATTAATGTCGATTTAGACACTTTTGATGTTATCAGTAGTTAAAGCGTATACGAAACTGATAAATCCTTTTTTGACGCTGCCAGTAAATTACGTTGAATTATCAGTCTCCCGATATGATCTCAACACGTCGAAGATAATGTAGGAGCCAAAAGTTCGAAAAATAAGGAAACCTTTCTGGTGAATCCAATCAAGTGCTTCTTAAATTTTACTAATTACGAAACATTATTTTGTTTCTTAAATGCCATTCTAATGCAGCCGTAATATTGCAGATGAGTTAAACGTAATTTCTTGTTCTAGAAGCACTTTTATCTTTGAACCATCTATGCTTATGAAGCGGTAATAATATAGGTATTGAGTACTTCATTCAGTACTTCTTTTTCTTTCTTCCTCATTATCATATTTATCTTCTTGATCATTTATTTTTATGTTCTTTATCAGCACCTTTTCGTGATTTCGTATGCAAACGTAATCGTATACTGTTATGCGTTTCATGGACCTGAGAGATTGAGGCCGGCCAATACACTGGTCTTCTCTACTAGGAATGGGAACAGGATCACAATAAGGAATGTCAGTTTTTAATTTATTTTTTGACGTTCAGAGGCTTTGTCACTGCTTGCCTCCTAAACTGTGTTCCAAGATATGTAAGTTTTTGAAGGTGATATCAGAAATAATTATTACTACATGATTAATACACTTCTTTAGGTTAAATGTATTTAAGCACTATACATCCGATTTTTATTCCCTAAAAAAATATAAGAAGTGCTCAAAAAAGTTTGGAAAACACTCTTCTATGGTTTTAAACATATTCGAATCCATATCATTCAGTAACATTCTAGCTTTCAGTTAACAAAATTTTCACTGCAAGCGATACATATGTCTGCACCAAAGTCACGTACACCGAATTTTCCTTGAAAGTTTCTTTAAGGACAGCTCTGTCATGTCTCACGTGGAATTCGTTAAAACTGCATTACTCGCCGAGACAAATCATGCACGTCGGCCCCATGGCCGAGATCGCTTGATGTTGTGATCTCGGACCGAGGGGTCGCGGGTTCGAGTCCCGCCTCGGGCATGGTTGTGTTCGTCCTTTCACCCCCTATCACTGCCATATCGTTTCATCCTCATACCGTTAAATTCAAGAGTGGTTGCTAGTGGCCTAGTTGTTGATGTGACCTTAAAAACGAAACAAAAAAATTCTGCATGTTTGCCGTCCTATTTATTCGCAATTGAATATGTATTATTTTCACTGTTATTTTTCGGGTAAATATTTGTCGCAACCAACGAGCGTTTGTGAGTTGTGGATTATGTTGTTCGAACCATTCAAACCAAATTTGTTCGCAGTAAAGAAACTGTGACTTCAAGCATCTTGTAATGATTAGGAAGAAATGAGCGGTCCGGCGTTGAAGATGAAAACTAGCAATGCTACAACAGCACGTACTTTCTTGCAATATTGTTATTAGCTATTTAATAGTATGAACCCTTAGTAAAATTATATATATATATATTTATATATATATATATATATATATATATATATATATATAACAGTATGTGTTAAGTTTGATGTTATCGTTGAGGAATGCGTTTTGCCGTAATTTTGCTTCAAATCAGTATTCAGAATGCCACCCATTCACTTCTTCTATTGAACAATGATATTTAAAATAACACTTCTGATAGCTCTGTCGTAAGAGCACGAAGGAATTAGAATTTGTACTTTAAATGGACATGAATAAAATATTATAAGATGGCAATTTCTGTCTTACACTTTAATTACCATTTGAAAAATTCTTAAAAAATCTAAGGGTGAAAAATTCACATTTTAAAAAATTTAATTTAACACAAATTTAAGTTAAAAGTAAAATCTTTTCTGCTGCAAAACTGTTTCTATACTATTAGAGACTATGCTGATCGTGAAAAAGAAAAATAATATTTATTGTAACAAAACAAAAATATATAATGAATTAGTTTACGTTTGCATTGTATACATTTAAAAAAATATTTAATAAGCCTGTAACAAGTAATATACTTCAGCTTCCGGGTCAATGACCCCATCTCGATCAGGTTTTTATAAATATATTTAATAAATAAATAAATTCAAACGCTTAAACGAAAACAATCTTCAGCAATTTAATTCATTGTATTTACGTTCTACGTAAATGTACAAGCGATGCGCGATGCGTACTATAATCGTAAAAAATTATTAGTTTATATTAATGCGAACGAACGGCGTCAATCATGATCGCTTTCTGTTATCAGTGTGGCGTTACAACAATTTGTTGCAACAAGCAACAATGACCGCTAATTCGCATCGGATACACATTTTGCAAATCAGCATTGTTGATACTGCTAGCAAGAAAATGAAAATAAAGGGAAAAATATAATTAAATATAATATTTTTATATTCATCAAAATTACTCGGTGTTTACACGCATTACTCTTTGTTCTTAAAATCTTATTATGCAAAGCGAAATCATCTATTCGTTTTCACATTTAACTCAAAGATAGCAATTTAAAATCGGTTTAAAATCATTTCTAAAAGATTAATTTGTGGACGTATAACAAAAGCTCGAATGTAAGAAACGAACAAAGAAATATGAAAAGCATCCAACTGCCTGGAATTATTTTTATTACGTTCACGAGGCGCAGTAAATTGGAAGATGCCGTCGACTATGTTTTCAGTGAAATTACCCAAAAGTACTAATATATTCAAAAAATTCATCATGACTTTATTTGATGGTAAGTTTATGATGAACGCATTTCATTATGAAAAATAATTGCACCTTCACAATTGTAATTGTAGGAAGTGAACGAATTCTTTTTTTTAAATTTTCGAATGGCATTTGAACGTCGAAAGTCTTTTCAACAAACATGAGACCAGCATCTTTCTCTTAAGTAATCTTTACTATATCTAAGGTCCTCAGTTATTAAAAAATGTTTGTGCTGTTTAAAAAAATAGTTTAAGGAAAATAATAATTGCCAATCCTTCAGACAAAATCTCGCACAAAATACTTATGTTTTCGAAAACTTGAACAATTCTTAATTTTTAGACCTGTTTTTGATTAACACATTTCATTAAGAGATATATGTTTATTTTCACAATCGTAGTAGAAGGAAGACGCCGAAAAATTTTGAATTTTTTTCAATTTTCATACAATTAAAGGTTTTCAATGAACATGAGACCTACATCACTCTTTTAAACGTCCTTTACACTACCTAACAACAAAATTTAATAAAAACGATAGAGACATTCTTTTTAAAATTTTGAAAATGTCCCACGGATTTCATGTAAAGTACCCCCAAAAATTAAAATATCGGCTTCAAATTCAAGGGGCAGCGATATCAGCCAGATCAACAGGGGAATATCAATTTTGGAGAAAATTGGCAGAACGATTTAGCATTGTTCAGAGACGGACAGACAGACGTCATGCCCTCAATCGATGTTTCAGTATCGAGGAGCCACAAAACAGGGATTCTGGCTACACTATTGTAATATACAAAATATTACAGAACAAAGGCCGCGCCTTAATCTGGACGAACGGAACTGTAATATACAAAATATTACAAAACAAACGCCGCGCTTTAATCTGGACGGTCGCGGTTACTAGGTAACAAATGTTTGTTGACGTGCAGGAGGGGGCGGTGGACTGGAGAGTTGGTGGTTGACTGGCATCGTGGTGGTAGCGGCGCGAATGTAATCTGAATTATTTAAGTAGGACTTCGACGTGAATAGGGAGGATAGATTGTGGAACAATAGTGCAAGAAGTGAGTCAGCAAGAAAGAAGCAGACGACTTCGGCGACGACCGACGCGAAAAGGGATTTTCAACGCGGAAGCCAAGGGCCTACGAACTACGGGGCCATCGTTTCACAACGCCAGACAAATCGGTACCGTGAACCTGATGCATGCAATCAATCAAGAGAATTTATATTGTTAATCCCAAATTCAATTTTTAATAAACAAAATTATTGTTGTGCCACGTTATATGTAATTCCTTCGGAATATAAATCATTTCAGACTTCCAGGCTTCTCTGTATAGAGGGCAATCCTGTGACAACCAGCCTGCAGGTAAGCCTGCAGGTGTGTCATCGTATAGAACCCACAAACTGAGCTAGCGAATTAAAATAAAAATTAAATTAAATTAGATTAAATAAATCATTCATTATTTTATCACACTATGTTTTAGAGGACTTTTTTCTACGTTTAGCAACTGTATTTATCTACTTTTTCGTTACCAGTGTCCTGTCATAAGAATTTTTCTGCCGAAAATCCGCCGTTTTTGGCACAGCATTATATAACTCTCTCTCTACTGTTAGCGGAAGCGAGAAAGTACATACAGTGCCCCTTAATCACACTGACAAAAAAGACAAAAATTCTTTATAGTCATTTGAGAAAGCTCGGTGTATATGAATTCTCATCGAAAATTTTCGTTTTCCAGGATATAATCAATAAGATGTGGGTGATTCGAAACAGAGCACTGCAGTGCCTCAGACCGTGAGGTCCTAGGTTCGAGTTCCGACGGTGACAGGATTTTAGACACTAGCTGTAAAGATAGGTCGAATTCAATCATTGTGTGGAGGAGTATTCTAGCGGCCAGCTGCTTTGATCGGTAGTTTGCCGTGGTTTGTCCGATTAGTACCTGGCGAATGCCGGAACAGTATCCTAAGAAAAATGCCAGGGACCACGCATGATCTTTCCTTCCTCTTCCTTGTCTTATCCTCACCCCTTACACACACTTACACTTACATGCACTATATCACCTATGCCGTGACACTAGTCGGGAACTTAAGAGATTGTCCCGGCTGAGGTGGTGCCCTATACCTGGTGGGGAAAACTCTGCCCGCCGACGGTAGGTCGCTTAGCGAAAGAGGTCGCCGTATAGCGGGGAAGCTTCTCCCTCCCTAGGATAAAACATGCACTACAATTACAGGACTAATGCAATTAATAGCAATGGACGCGCTCGGAAGCACTAATCAATCAATCGAAGCAGAAAAATCTTGTCGTCGCCGTCGACCTCACTATCCTCCGCAACTACTTAAAGCAGCACAGCTCCAGAGCGATTCGACGTTGAGTTTTTAAACAGGCCGCCAGGAAGTGGAAATACGTCGAGTTTTCTCGAAAACAGTAGACATAACTCGAGTACATATATCAATAAGAACATATGTAGTCATTGACTTTTATGTGACTTGAACCGATTAAAATATCTATCACCGCTGAAACAAGCAAGGGTATTGTTAACGACGTGCTTCGAATTCCATTTCTTATCTTAATACCTCGCTACAAAGATATACTACGTAATTATTACTTTGAACATGTTTCAGTATCATTTTAACAGTTTTATGTCATTTATGTCGAAATGAAATGTATGTAGTTACTACATAGGGGGTTATGGAAACAGTCTATTCGAAGTGTCAAGAGTAGAAGTTATTACTCCTGACAGTGAGTCATTATACCTCGTCGCATTTCAATGCTTCCGCATTTCTTCTCGGAATCAGCTCATATTACCGCGAAGGTAGTTGGACACTAGCAGGAAATTCTGTAGGAAATGCCGCAGGAAAGTGTGCAAAAAATTACATTGAGTTTCAATAGGAAGGACGCGCGGTCACCCCCCCCTCACTGATACAATTCCTCACTGATACAATCCCTCACTGATACAATCCCTCACTGATACAATCCGCTCCTCAACCTACGCACGACCGCACGCACACACACTCGAACGCACGCGAAGAACGGTAGACGATGCCCTAGCCTCCTTGGTTGTATAATCTAGCTTTGCCGGGCGACCACCGCTTTTCACGCTATAGAGCAAAATGGTTAAAATCGTAAGTGTTCTTTTCTTTTCCTACGGGTTTTTTCCAGCCTACAGCCAGTTACCCTTACGTCCCAATGGAATGCATATTCGACCGTATACTAGACACTAACACTTGCGGGCTCCTCTGATCTGGGGTCAGCAGAACGCGGCCCTCCGCGACAACACATACATGGGAGACAAAGGACAAACAACCACGCCCAAGGCGGGACTCGAACCCGCGACCCTTCGGAACGAAGCGCTGAGTCTGTACACGCTCTTGGCCACCTCGGTCAACCAGGTCTGCAGGTTTCTTTTTTTACATTAAAAAAAAATTTAATCCACCACGTCTCCTAAAACAAGGCGAGAATGAATCTCGAGGAAAAGAAAGACATCACTTAACTTTCACAGTTCGTTCAGTACGGAAAATGCTTTCTCGTGTTTCATTAAGTATTGAACGTCACTGCATTCATGAAAATAATTCATGGATAGGATGTATCACATTCAATCAATCGGTAAGGAGGAAACGGTGCACGTCAGTAGGCACGAACGACATAAGAGTTCCGTTTCGAACATGCCATCAATTACACTGGCCGACGTTTTTAAACTTTTGAAAAGTTACAGAAACAAAACTCACTGATTCTGACCAATTTTGGGTCGCTGAATACGGATATGATAGCCGTTTTACTGGATTAGCTCGTATTTTTGTGTAACGCGTAGTTGCCAAATTTACCATAATAGGCATAATGAGCTATCTTGAAAGTACCGGAGAGTGAGTTTTTTTAACTGCAAAAAGGGAATCAATTTTGTTTTGGCACTTGTGTCAAACACAATCAATTTTTAAAATTCTATAAATTAATTTATTAAATCTAAACAATTACAAAACTATATATTCAGTTAGTTTTCTAGCACTATACTTTAGCATTTACATACTTAGAATAGTTCATAAGGTATAATATTCACAGATGTATACAGACCACTTAGTTTTGGAAAAAACTGTCTAAGATACTTAAATCCATCAGCTTCTTTCCTTTTCCTTTCTATTCCTTTAAGAAATTCATGAGGTCCAACTTAATGTGCAGAGTTGGAAGCAGTACCTTGCCTGGATCGATCAGAGGCTTATACTTGACATTGTTGGTACCGGACTTAAATGACTCTGGGGAACACTCCTTTTGTGAGATATTTTTCATGTAGCTCTTGAGTTCCAAAGACACAAAAAAACAAAAGTGCTTTGTAAATCCACCATCCAGACATTGGACATTATAATATTGCAAATACTTTTACATGTCCACAAATTTGCCAAACATGATCTTTGTATTTGACAGTGGCGTAGCGTCAGGGGACGCTGAGATGCTGAGCATCCCCGTATATAAGAACCTTAAATACTGTATTGATAATCTTACAAGTGGTCTGTTGAGCGAAACACGTTTTGTATTAATTTTAAATTGATTTCCTATGATTGAATTCGGCGGGCTGTTGAAGCTGGCCTCTGATTGGTTGGAAGCTAAAATACTTCAGCGTCTGCCGCCAGATTGCGACGAGCAATGACGCATGCGCAGATGGCGAGGTCCCCCTCTCCCCTCTTCATCCCTGGCCCTGAGAAACCCGACTGCTTTACGCTAGCGTCCAGAGCGTCTACTGCGGAAAGAAGCTCGTTTGTGCACGAGAGCGCAGCACACTTCAGGCGTTCAGTAAATTATCTTTCTCTCTCTCTCACTCGGGAGTCCCCGCTTGGTCATGGGTACAAACTGTAGAAATAGTGCCTGACTACTATTCTTAATTAATATCCAAGAAATTGTATTATCTCTTAAATAGATTACATATTATTTAAGTCTGCAATGTATAAATTAACAAATGGTCTTATTGCCATTCGCGTATAAGAATTAAAGCTGAGCCATTGTATAATTTGCTTTCAAGACATCGGCAGCCCTGACAGCTGTGAGGATTTTGTGGGAAGCGCCTACACCGTCGTAAGCAATCGAGATCGTGGAAGTAGTCCCAGTGTATCTGCCTTGTGTTGCGTTCGACTGTTAGACGAAGTAGTTGATAGTGACATTTTGTGTGTTATTGTTGAGCATCCCCAAACGTGTGAGTCACGCTACGCCACTGGTATTTGATACGATTTAAAATGAGTGCGAGATCCTCGTAAGTATCATTCATTGGAACAGAGTGTGCCACAGGCAGATAATTTCCATTATGAAGCAAAACTGCTTTCAGACTGTACTTAGATGAATCTATGAAAAGACACCAATCAGATGGATTACTTTGGATTCCTAACTCATTCATCAGGCCATTGATGTCCGTACATACGCAAAGGGAATCTTCCATTCTGTAATATTCTGAAAAAGACACGTTCCTTTTCCTGTGCTGAGTGTTAAGTAGTTCGGGGAGCCAGTAAATTCCATTCTTTGAGTCTAGCACCCAAGAATTAAGCTTTCTCTTTCGAAAGTTTGTAAGTCTCTTGCTAAATCGTTCAATTGATGTTGAAGGATGAAATAAGTCTCATCTTTTAAGTGGAAGGGACTATTTCTCAGATCTTCATCTGCAGATATTGAGTTAGTGTCCTCATCGGTTCCTGTAGATGCTGCAACATCGATAGTTTCCCAATCGTTCGGAGGAGTAGGTGCAGGTAAATTTTCCCCATGAGGCACTGGTCTGATTGCGGATTGCAAAGATTAAATATTTGATGGCACACTGTTTCTTCTTGTTACTTCCTGCTTTATTCGTCATACAGAAAAAAAACGCCAGGTGATTCCGGGGTTCTCTCCATATCATCGGAACAGCAAAAGGCATCTTTTTCTTGGATCCTTTAAGCCAGGTCTTCATCCCAGCTTTTATACTGATCCTCAGTCTTACAGTCAAAATAAAAATAATATAATTCCCTGACGACATCACTCATCGATCAAATCTGAGACTTAACCATAACACGCCACAGATGTAACAAATCAGCCGGGTGAGTTTTTACTACCTCTGCGGGAAGAACTTGACATTTTGCGCAGGAAAGCGAAACTTAGAACCACAGAAAAACCATGAAATCACTGTATAATAACAGTAAAACATTTCCGAAAATACGGGACAATAATTGAAGTTACTGAGTATAACTTCGTAAGTCGATTCCCACGACAAACATTTTCATACTTCAGAGATTACTTACTGCAATACATACTCGTAAGAGTAAGACTGAGCCACGGCACTTCCTACTTCATATATTTGCTCGCCCGCATCATCGTGCCGCCCATTGGTGCCACATAGACGAGGCGGCTACATTCAGTGTGTTAAAAAACACTTAAAAACAAACAATAGAAGGGGAGGGAACACAAGTGTCAAGGTTTTCAATCATCGCGAATTCTCCCTCCGTTTCATTGTTATATACATACAACAAGAATCTCCTGAATTTCACCAACTGAGTAAAATACTATTTATTTCTCACTCTAGGAACATTGTGTAAATGGTTACTTTGATGACAACTGGAGCGAAAATGGTAAAAACTGGCAACTACGCGTTACACAAAAATACGAGCTAATCTAGAAAAACGGCTGTCAATTTCGAATGCAGCATCCTGAAATTAATCGAAATTAGTGGTTTTCCTTTTTGTAACTAAACTGACGTCGGCCTATGTTATGGAATGTTTCTCAACGGAGGAGTATTGTCATATTTACTACTTGCTCCTCAGCAAGTATCGAGGAAGAACTGGCTTTGCGGCAAAAGCGTGAGCAGAGGATATTCCGGCCCATCCTAGCCCATCGGTGCAGGTGGCGCTTAGAAGGCGCGAAGCGGGAAGTGTTCTAGCAAACCGAGTATTGGACTGGCGACCGTTTCCACCGAGAAGAACGCCTGCAAAAGCAGACGGAGCGGATGCTGTGAGAAGTGATCCGGAAATCGGTGAACAGGAACATTTCAAGGCCTAGTGATCTTTCTAGGTTGTGTAGAGACTCATACAGAGGCCCTCGTCCATTTTATTTAGCAACATGAGTGCTTTAAACGAGGGCGATTACTAGTTTCCAATGACCTTTGGCTAGGGACATTTGCAACAATAGACAATTTTTGCGAATGTGCTCTGGAATACATTTCTTCAAATTTCATTTGAAATTTTGAATTTATTACAATACATTAAAATATCAGCAGTAAAACCTGTTTGTTTACAACAATAACTGGGACCCAAAGGTACTACATCAGGGTGTCTAATAGAATTTGGAGGAGCTTAAGAAGAAGTTCAATAATATAGTGGATTCTTTGCTTTCTAATGGTTTGTTGTAGAAACATTTTGTATATGGCAAATTTGTAAACAAAATTAGTCCTTAAAATTGTTCATAATGGTTTTTGTGCCTAGATATACCAAGAAAAAGGTGTTTCATAAAACAAAACTTTCATAGTTTTTGGCTTCAAAACATTTTCGCGAGGTATCTCAAGGTCCAAAATTTTGAGATTTCTGATCAACACCAATATAAACGCCATTTAAATACAATTTTCTACCCTGCCTAGCGTGCCCACATGGGCATGCTGTACTTATCTCTAGATCGTTCTAATTTTCACTTTAAAGTATTGCAATATTGCAATTAGAACTTCATGTTGTTTTCCATAACAGTTTAAAAGGCCTCAGCATATGTATTTTTAGCTTCTGAGAAGAAAATTCGTTAAAAAGTTCTCATTTAAAATTAAAAATGGTGTAATGAAAATCTTTAAAAAAATTCAGGCAGACTAAAGTTAAATCTCGTAGCTCCATTTGTGCAACACGAATATGCTTCAAGCAATTCGAGACACGCCACAGTAACCACTTACGTAACCCATTGTAAAAATTAGAGATAAACTGAGTGTATAATGTTTTCACTTACTTACATAACGTCAAAAACATTTAAAATTATTCTAGGTATACGATATTTTGAGAACGAGGAACCATAAATTTAGTGTCTGTAAGCAAAGCATTTCAGCAGTTTGTCAATGATGAAGGAAAAGTGGACGAAAAACATGATCGAGATAGGGACCGCTAACTCAGCAGAACTTTTCAATAGTTGTTAGGAAATTAAAGCAAAAATATCATGGTGGGGATAATAGTTATGAGCTCCCACATTTGGATATATCGCGGTAGTGGAGTCATAGAATGTAGTGTTAGGGTAGAGTTTCAAGATCGATCTCCGACAATAAAAGATGTTTTTACTTTCCTGTACTTGGCAATTGATTGCGTAATTCCTACTGCATGTGTAAGATATTGTGTGGATTCCTCAATGGAAATTCTCTCTCTATACTATGAACAATCTAATGTGTTCTTTCTACATCCCCAATAAGAATCCTCTGCTCTACAAAACTTGGTAATCCAAGGACAAAAAATACAAGAACGCAAAGTCACGTTTGTGTTAACGTACGGATACATTTGAGTGATAACGAGTGATAACAGAAAGTAACAAGAGACATAATTCTTCTGTTTGGTGACAGAAGTGATAAAGGCGAGCATGCTTAGATAATGGTTATGGTAATGAAATGCTGTTCTCAGATGAAACAGATCTACAAGAATGGTTGAAAGATAAGACGTAATTTCGACAAAAAATAAGTGCTTTCGGGGACATAGGGTTGGGAAAATATCTTTAAAGAAATGTGAGTGTTTATCCTGTACTTTAACCACCCCATTATTTAATTGCATCAATACGTTTTAACAAATATTCGTCCAAAAAAGCACTTCACTAACACCCGAATTGTGAATATCATCCATGGAGTGATTACATCCCAAGGCGGGTCATTGTTCCGCTAGAGGAGAAAATTATTCCTCTTGAAAATGTATCATTATTTGGGAGAGAGAAATTATTCAACTTATCAGCATTTTTGAACAAAAATTAAAAGTTAATACATTGTAGATTGATTCGTTAAAAATATCTGAATACATTTTTACTTTTTCGCCTTACGAATTCTTCGAAAGACGACACAGTTACATATTAGTGCGCCAGAAAACCAGAAAAATTTCTGGTAAGAATAAAGTAAAATACACTTATTAAGGTGGTATAAGTCCGATTTTCACTGTTAATTCTAAATTTTTGATAATTGCAAAATTGTGAATTTTTTCGGCGTCTTCCCGTAATTACAAAGTTAAAGATGAAGATTTTTCATTCAAATAAAATTTGTTTTCGGTCATGTACATTTTTGGAAATTTTAGTAGTTTTCGCGCAATATTACGTGCAAATTGTGCAATAATAAAAATAACAAAGAGAAGATTTTCTCAAAAACTGCTCCAATTTTTTTTTTTAAATTTTGGTATGGATAGTGCTAAATGTGCACTATGAGATGTCATAAACATGAATTATATTCGTTTGTTTTTCCAAAAATTATTTTTACTTTCCCGTATACGTACGTATAAACGGAGTAATCTACGTAGTATAGGGAAAGTTATGTAATGCTACGGAAAATCGATTTCAAGATTTCAACGGGAATACACGTTTTGGGGTCCCCTGATACCGAAAAAGTGGGTCTTTTCAAAACGTCCGTTGGTCCGTCTGTGAACAACACTAGCACGTAAACCATACGTGCGATTTCTTCCAAAATGGATATTCCCCGGTCCATCTGCGTTCACTCATGGCTCATTGATTTTGAAAAACTTTCTTCATTCTCGACATTTTCAAAATTTTCTCAAAAACGGCTCCATATTTTTTCTTTAAATTTCTTGTAAGATTAGAGTAAAATACATTTATTAAGGTAGCATAGGTCACATTTTCACGATTAAATTTTCGAAAATTGCAAAAGTTTGAAATTTTTTCGGCGTCTTTCTAGAACTACAAAATTGAAGATAGAGATTTTTCCTTCAAATGAAATTTGTTGTCCAAAGTGAGTTTGATTAAGGTCATATACATTTTTTGAAAATTTTAGTAGTATTTACGCAATATTGCACGCAATATTTCAAATTTTTAAAAATCACATAAAGCAGATTTTCTCAAAAACGGCTCCACATTTTTTTCTTTAAACATTTTGTAGGGATAGTTCTAAATGTGCAACTATGAGATGACATTAACGCCATATTGCTCTATTCTTTTGTTTTTTCAAAAATTGCAAAAATGTATTTTTTACTTTTTCTCGTTATCTGCATTAGTGACGATTTGTTGACATTATTTTGCGGATTCGATGGCGTGACGGTTAGCGTGCCGGACTGTCATACCCAAGTTCGCGGGTTCAAACCCGATCGAAGCCGTGGATTTTTACGGGCAAAAAATCCTTCGTACGCCTTCCGCGGAGGGGAAGTAAAGCCGGCTGGCCCATGTTAGTAGATTAACTTGCATGTAAAAGATCCTCAAGCCTAAATGACGCCTCTGAGCTAAATTCAAATAGCCTGTTTCTTCGCCCGAGATAATACCTTCTTTCTCCGCTAGGTGAAAGGAGCGTAGCGAAATTTGCGTGGTCAGACGGAAGAGCAGGCCTCATGGCCTGAGTCTCGCCACGTAAAATAAGGCAATTCAATTCAATTATTATATTAATGAGTATATGTGCTTTAAATAATGTCAAATAAATTTTCTCAAAAATTTAATAGTTTTCTGTGAAAACTAGCTCAAAATTCCGTATTTTCAGAAACACCAAATGCAATTTTCTCATAAATGGCTCCAATTTTTTCTTCAAACTTTTCGTACGGATAGTGCTGATTGCGCTCTTTAATATGACGTAAAGTTCATTTCGGGGTATTGTTTTTCAAAAATGACGTATGTAATATTTTTGAAACATCTCTCAGACCGTTAATAGGCACATTTCCATCAATTTGTAAACACTATTGTATTTGTGAGTTAATGTGCTCTAAATGACGTCTAATGAATTTTTTCGAAAACTCACAATTTTTTGTGAAAAAACTTCAAATTTCGAATTTACAGAAGCGTTTAAACGCTTATTTCTTAAAAATGGCTCTAAATTTTTCAAAGAAAATTGCCATTGAGGACGAGATTTAATTGTTGTTTAATATTGTTAAAAAAATTGTTTCCGTTCTACTATTAACAAATCGAAATATTAAGAAAATATAAAAGAATACTTCGGCAGCGATAGATGGTAGCTGGCAAAAGTATGTGTAAAGTCCGAATAGCTAGCCGTGACCAAAGGAAAGAGGAAACCAATGCGGGAAAATCTGTGCCATTCTGTAGCACCACTATTTTCCAAATGGTTATTATTTTAATAGAACTGGCTCAACCTAGGTCGTTGAGGCCCTGTGAATTTACGGAGCATTTAATTGTTAGGTATTCTGTGTGTAACAATTCTAAAATACAGTTTCAAAATTATTTTCAATTTAAATTTTTCTTTAATATTTTTAGAATAGTGCAGAAAACACATGTAAATATTGTACATGTCTAATTTTAATTAAAACATCTGAAACTTTGAAAATTGACATTTGTGAACTTTTTCAAACCAGTCCTACATCTTCATTATTGAAGATAGATATTTCTTTTTTAACGTAATATTTTCTTTAATATTAGCCGTTTAGATAATTTGGTGTCCACTAATTTTCAAAAGTGAGTATTATTCGCGAAATGTTGAGTCAAATCGCGGGAAGTTTCTAAAAATACATAAAGGTTTTGTAACAAACATCACGAATTGAAACAAAACTTTATATAACTTTTTAGAAGACAATATACTAAATTACTCCACAGAAGCGCTTTTTTTATTTAAAAAATTAAATAAAAAAATCACACATACTTTTAGAACATTTCATATGCCTTTAATGTTTACATTGCACATAAATTGTATATTGCAAAATACCCGCCAGATGGATAGCGTCCGGCGCAGGATATAGCCCATCCTTATATTCTTATTGTGATTCGTAGGTGAAATGGGAGGGAGCAGGGTCAGCACAAGAAACAACCCAGTCATCATAAAATATTTAAATGGACTTGAAAGACAAAACAACATGAATTGACTACTGAAATTACACTCAATATAGCACGCGGACCATTTTTCTATTGAGGTAATAGAATTTTCAATGAATTAACGAGTTGCAAGACACGGCGCGGCTGCTCACTGTATAAATGGAGATAAACATTGCTTACAAATACGTTGGCCTCTTTCGCTCATGGCCTGGTGTTTGTTTTCCTTTCGGTCATTCATCCTTTCGTTTTCCCGAGCGGCCGAACCGGTCCCGTCGCGTGGTCAGCTCGTTGTCTCCTGCAGGCTCGTCAAGTGGATGGACGTCGGTAAGGCCGACTCTAGTAGTTTGGTACTCTAGTACTAAGGACGACTATGGCGTAGGGTAGTGCCAGGCACGCTCGGGCGCGTCTTAGTATTATTAGAAGTCTTTCCGTTCGTTGCGCTGACACCCACCCTAGTGCAGGGCAAATACGCCGTCACTTCGCAACAGTGCTGCTCCACACATGTGTCTGGGGCCACGAATGAAATGGTTTCCAGAACTGAGTCAGTGCTACGCAGTGAGATTATAAATAACAGTTCTTGGTGTGCCACGCTGACAGAACTCGAAAAATAAGAATTTTGAATTGTGATCGTTGTTATAAGTTTTACAATAATAATAATAATAATAATAATAATAATAATTATTATTATTATTTTAACATTTTGTACGAAGTATTTTCGTAATTCTTTACTCCTTAATTCATAAATTATTAATGTGAGATTATTTAATAACTATTGAAAATTTCAAACGCGCTTGTGTCGAAATTTCATTTGTCATTTTCCAATGATCGATACAGTCCACTAGCTTTTGAACCGAAAGGCTTCAGCAGAATTATTTGGTTATTGAAAACTATAATAATATTAATATGAGCCTTTCCGCTGGCGTATGTATGCGCGTGCGAGAAAAATTTCTTGGCACATAGTATATTTCAATGATATTGTAGAGGTATTAACCACTATTTTTATTTTTACTTTATTACCGTTTCGAAATTGAGACGTACCTACACTTTGATTACTAAATACCACTGGATTTGTTAACAGGAAGTTATTCAAGGTTGAATTTTACGAAAACCCAAGCTGATTTTCCAAACTTCGCGTAAATCATAAAATTATTTTAAGACATTTCTTCTCAAACATGATATACTCCATCATTCGAAATGTCCCTGCATGACAAGATTCTCAACTTCCTTCACAATTTCTCCACGAATCCAAATCAACATTCATAACGTCCATACCTAACCTCAAAATGGTCCGGTGCAATGGACTGCACTGATGAGCTTGTCAGTGCAGGTTGAGCCCCGAGTGCACCCGGGTTCCGTGTCATTGGGCGAATTGAACATGGGTTTTTTCGCACTGGTGCGCCCTTGCGGTCGAATGGAACACGAAAGCTGCCCTGAGTGCGCACTGGGGAAGCAATAGTGCTGCGAATGGAAAACGCTATTATAATTGTTGGAAAATATAATAATGGAAAACTCTATCAAACGTTATTATTATAGTGAGTCTCCCGCCTCCCCGGGCCGAGGCGCCAGCGGCTCGTAAGGCAGAGAACTTGGACCGCGAAGAGAGGAAACCTTCCCCTCAGGCACTTTTGGCGCAAGCACAGACCAGGTTTTTTTCCAAGTTATCGTTGTCGAGCTATAATATTACGGGAACCGCGAACGCCTAACTTGGCTAGCCCACTACAATTTTTCTCGCGGTAGTAGCTGGCTACAGTAAGAGTCATCAACAATTAATCATGAGCGTAACGCACTCGTTTGATGCCGTGTTATTTAATGGAAACGCTCACATAGTGTGTTTTTCTCAGATAATGTTAACGTGAACATAACTTGAAGATAAATATAAGACGTAACTGTGAAACTTCACAAGCTGCAAGATTTCACATTCACGTTCACGTTCTGATCTGAGAACACACTATTGTGTTACATAGCAAAATCTAAAATGTTTCTCTATTTTTCGTCAGAAAATAAAGCAGTTTTTATGAGTAAACATTGCCATTCATCATAATTACTGATGAAACGCTTCATAGAATCATTCTGGGTGCTTATGGTACATGAAATAATTACCATCTAAGAAATATAGCGCCAATTTTGACATGTACATAGTAGATGGTGAGGTGTATATAGAATTTCTGTGCCGAAGATTTATTGAATCAATATCGACGAGTGGCTGTATCAACGTAGCTACATCAGAGTAAGACTGTGTTGGCTGTGAATTCCTCCTAATAATCGAAATACTCGTACACTATATTCATACCCAGCACCTTGCATTTCTAATCCTCGTATCTGGAGGGTGACTGCGCCTTCGGAAACCGTGTCTGCAATATTTCGCGGCTTACAAATTTAACCTCGATGTGTAGACCGAAAAAGTTAAATTACCGCAATGTCAGCGGCACCGTAACTAGTAAACTTCAGCAGGTGTTTTTGAAAGAAGTGAGTCCCTCAGAAAATTTGTTTGGCAGGCGACGGCAGAGGTCGACATTGTACAACTGTACCCCCGGATAAGATGGTAAAAAGTTCCCCATAACCAAATGACATATGAGTATTTTCACTACATCTCTAACATAAAAATAATATTTTGACTTGTTCCTTAATCCCGTCCCATCACCTATACCCCTCTACAGCAAAAAAACAGGTTGTTTTATTTTTATTTTTTCGTCAACTTAACATTTTTATCTGATTGAAAACAATATGAAAAATAAGAAAATTATTTATACAATCATAAAATCATTTTTTGATATTTTCTCAGCGCCAAATTCAAACGCAAAGAAAATTGAAAAAAATAACAAAAAAATATTATTTACTGTAACTTAGAACCCTGGAACAGGCTTGAGAAAATAAAAAAAAGGTTTTTGCCTACAAGGGGGTGTAGGTGGTGCGGCGGGGGCAAAGAAACCTTTCAAAAAATATAATTTTTTTGTTAGAGTTATAGTGTAAATACTCATATATCATTTGGTTTAGGGGAACATTTTACCGTCTTATCCGAGGGTATCCTTTGAGAAGAATGAATGTTGACTCCTGAGAATTTCCTAACTGAAAAACCGCTCGCGCCGCCCTTCTCGAGTACCCCGTGACTCGATTGATTAATGATCGTGGGCGCGGCAACTAAGAGGTTAATTAGTCTCGTAAGTGCAGAGCATTTTTTTTCCTTGAGCGGAAGCGGTGATCTTCCCCAGCTGGATGGTGAGATTTGGTAGCGAACTACCTGTCGACTAGCGAGGTTTTCCCCAACCATGCTATTGATCGGAGAAACCACGAAATATTATCGATCAGAGCAGCCGGTCGCTAGAATTCTCCTCCAGACCGCGACTGAATTCGACATAGCTATCTATCTTGTGTCGAAAATCCTGCTACCGTCGGGACTGGGACGTCGGACGCCCGGTCAGAGGCACTGCAGTGGAAATAGATGATGCCCTGAACTACCTTTCCTGGCACTCGACTAGATTCACCTATTGAGCGCCACAATGTACACGTAATGCTAAAAGATGCCTAGTTTTAATCACGGAATTCTCTCCGTTATAGATACGCTCATATTGCCAGTGTCATCAGACGCCTAATCGAAATCAGACTGATGAGTAGATTCAGACTAGTTAATACACATCAGAAGTAATAAATATTTAATTAGAAAAAAATCATTGGCTTGGGAATTTATAACATGATTTGCGTGAATCTACAGACTGTGACTCGCCAAGAACGTACTTCCCTCTCGAGATATCCAAGGAGTTGCTCAGCCTTGTCGCGTTCCAAACATGGCAACCCTTTCCTTGTTGGAAAAGGAAATCCGTGCTAGAGCAACTGTTGGGAACCGCAACCGCGTACTGCAACCATAGCCATGAAACAAAAATTATTCAAGAGTACGATTATGCAAACGACTCGACTGATTGATTGATTAGTGGTTCCAGGCGCGTCAACGGCTGAGGTCATTAGTCCGTAAGTATAGTGCACGTTTTATCGCAGGAGGTAACTGGGATTTTCTCTCGCGGGATGGAGAGATCCGGTGCCAACCTACATGCGGCTTATGTGGTTATCCCCAACCAGGTATCTCGGACGAGCGAGGTATCATCCTAGTCGGGATACGCTCTAAACTCTCGACCAGTCTCCCGACATGTGTGGCAGTGCAGTGCAAGTAAATGTGTGTATAAATAGGGGATGAGGTTAAGAGAAGGAAGAGGAACGAAAGATTGTGTGTGATCCGTGGCCCATTTGATTGGGTCCTGCTCCGTCATTCGCCTGACGTTGATCGGAGAAACCACGGAAAACCTGCGATCAGACCAGCCGACCACTAGAATTCTTCTCCAGATAGCGGCTGAATCCGACCGAGCTATGTAGCTGAAGTCGAAAATTCTACCACTGTCGGGACTCAAACTCTAGAACAGCATTTGTCAGCTGGAGGAAGAATGACGTAAGAGCACCGTACCCGTCTCTGAGATAACGCTTGGAGGAGCACTGCGAGAAAAGGGGGAGGGACGGAGCGAGGGACCGACAGCCTTGGTAGTGGGCCATTGCCTGTGTTTCAGGAAACGTGGGAGCCCATTTACGGCCGTTAATTTTCTTTCGATTTCGGAAGAAATGTTTCTTTTTGTAGGCGAAGTGTTTAATATGTTTGAAAGAACTGCAGTATGTTAAAAAGTTCAACGTACAGAGGCATTACGCAGCTTTGCAGCCCAGGGACATCAGCGAGATGAAAATAATTTCTAAGAATTGACAGATAGCCTGCAATTATGAGATGAGTAAAGGATTTTTCAGGTAGATTATAGAAGAGGTACTGAAAATCACCAGAATTTACAACTTTCTCAAACAAAATTGTACATGAAATAATCAAGTCTGGAGTCCCAATTCTTCCACGTGACTACTCTCGGGTATCTATTTGTATTTATTTGTTAACATTAATTGCTGATTCGAGACGAAACATTTTTAATTATCTAACGTTGTATAAAATATTATTGTACTAGAATGTTAAAACCGTCTTCTCCAAAAGTGTTACGTATTAGAAGATTGCAAGTGGAATTACAGTTCTGGTTCGGATAAACATAATCTAAGTTCTATTTTTTAATTTTTCATATTTGTATTGAATCATAAACACTTAAATAATAATTACCATTTAAAAACGTAATTATTGAGCGGGCCTTTTTCCCCCACTTCCGTACCTTCATTGGAATACTGTTCGTCTGCCGCCGCGTCCGGGTACTTGCTTTGCTCTGCGGCTCGGCTCCGAGCAAGAGAGCAGATTTTTGTGACATCACAGGGCATGGAGTTGGGCATCACTGCTTTAGAACCTTCCGGTCAGAACGACTCGAGAACGTGACAGACATTTTGTTGTTTGTATTTCCGTAAAGGAAAATACGGCTAGTGGAATGACATTTATCAAATACGTAATGTGAATTTCTCTTTTAGAATGTTCCATTCACCGCACTGATGCAAATTCCGGGTGGGGTTGTGAGATGGGGGCATTCGGGGCAGGTTTCGTGTTCCATCTGACAGGTAGAGAGCACTAGAGGAAAGAAGCGTTTGTTTCATTTCGAGAATGGCGTGGAACAAGAGCGCATTTCTAGCGACCACAACTGACTCGAAAACTTCGCCAAGGATGAAGAAGACCAAAATAGGACGACACACACTTAGTTAACTGTTGGATCAGATTTGTTTTTGTCAAGAAATTATTTTTGCGAAGTTCATGTGGCAGTACCTATGTGCAATATTATCACACTGAAAATGAAATGTAGGAACAAAGTGAAAATATTTGTTCCCACTGGTATCCAAGCCCGACCTTCATAGTGCATAACAAACTGCTCCGTGGCCGCCAATTTCTCACAACATTTTTGAAACAGAACTTGTTACTGTTTCGTTTTCTTCATTATATAATTTTAATTATTTTGTTTACCTGTTTGTAGATAATAGGGCGTTAAAACGAGCCTTCATAATAGGACCTTCATAAACGTGTGTGTCTTTGTAATGTTTCTAATATGTGTATTATCTCATTAATGCTACAACTTTTGTAACTTTTTAAGTCCACTTGTGTCTAGTGCTATGAATAAAGCAGATGCCCCGTCGCGGGAGTGCCACTGGCAGATCGATGACCCCCGACCAATCAAAATCCATAATTGCACGTCCCTACTCTGTCTTGTTTCCTAACATTGCCGGAGTGTAGTCAATCGGTGCTCCCAGCGAGCGAACGTAGGCATCAAGAGCAGACAATTATTTAGGCATCTGTCTGAATAACAGAAAGTCCCGGCCTCGAATGCACGTGGGACCAAATATTCTTGTATGCACTTCGTAACAATCCATTTTCAGAAAGTTGTGAATAGTGTTGAAATAGATGTCTTTCTTCTTTCAATAATTGTGAAGGCAACCAAGGTTCTTCTGTGAAGCACGGGCACTTGGGACGATGTTATCATGTGTAACAAGAAAAGCTTAAAAAGAAACTTTGAGGCTTGCGCCAAATTCTGAAAATGGATTGGTGTTTTATGACTTTCCGTTCTTTATAAAGTTTAATGAATGAACAATATTTGTACTACAAACATTTTTTTCAGTTTAGTCAGCATTTTCAATTAATGATATCCAGATTTTTCGAAGTAATGTATTTATTTGAGGAATATGACTATTTCTGGCAGGCTGTATGTCGGCGTATATTTATCAGAATAAATATTACACATTAAAACAATATTAAATAAATTAAATTATTGTTAATATTTATTTCATAGTTAGAGTGAAATAATGGGCAGTAGTTCATTAGCTCAACATTCCCGCATAATATGCTAAGGAAAGGTAATGGATTTATAAAATTTACAAGAAACCGTCGATAAAAAGCCGTGAGTGTGCTACTGCTGGAGAGAGCGTTATTCCCAACATCAACAAGATTTATGGAGAAAAGATTAGAGGTTCTCAGGCGATGTGATGTGAGAAACAGCAGACGCACATGCAATCCGCAACACATTGTACGCTTCAACATATGTTGCTACATGTGCATTATTCAGATTCGGTTTCTTATCATGTACTTCTGGAATTTAACACAAGAGGACAACGCTATTACTCTTCCTGAATCAGTTCTTGATGATTTTTATTCAATAATTGAAGTATTGAAGAAGAAGTAAAACAACAACGACAACAACAACAACAATAATTCTGTGGCCGTAGGTTAAAAGTTCTTAAATCCTTGGCCTCTCCACTTAAGAATACCCCATGACCACAGAATTATTGTGCGTGATTACAAACTACACTTTACATAAATTATCCTGTCCTCGCATCTCGGATTGCAGGTTTTCTTTTGTCAATACTGTCAATCAAAGGACTAGCGGGAGAGTCTCGTTTATAAAAGACAAGTGCAATGAATCGATTTACGCAATAGATTACTAATTGGATGTGTACAGATCCTCGCTTGGCAATTTTACATATTCGACCATTCATACGACAATCAAGGAAAGTCAAAAACAGGTGTTAACGAACAGACTTTCCTACATTGAGGAAGGAAATGTGAAAAAGCACCGAATTCTTCTCAATGTTTCTTAACTGATGGATCATATGAACAAGGTTTTCGTAATTCTGAAAACTGAATGTCGTCGCTGATGCTTTAGTTTTGCGGTTATCTATAATGTTGTTCAAGGTCCGAGTATTGTTCGCAACCTTTAACCATAATGATTGTATCATCGGAGTTTTGGTCATGCTGGGAGACGAGTAATGAGACCCATTTCCATTCTATTTTTGTAATACTGATCTATGTGAATATAATAAAAACAATGGAATTAAATGGAAAAAGATATAATCTTTAAAAAGCTAAATAGGTTTATAGTAAATAGGTTTACTACAGAATATTAAAAAAATGCAACACAAATGACTTCAGTGTCAATTTCACTACAGTCATCAATGTAAACTTTCTATAGCGAACGTCTTTATTACGAAAACTCTCCAGATCATAGATATTCCTTGTGTTCGATTGCTTTACTTTATATTGTTACATTCTCTCTAGGTTATAACTTTCTTTGTCGACAGAAAGTACTCTGTCCCTTGAGTTTCGTTGTTCAGAGTTTCCTGAATTTTGAAACATTAGAGTGATATCTATACAATTTGATTTAATGTGCTGAAGCATGAGATGAATCTCTGACGATTTCAGTGTTATTATTTCATAGTCTACAAGAACTATAATTTAACACGTATGTAAAACCTGCCATCGTCTTCTATTAAACAAAAGTTAATTTTTCCCATTTGATAGGCCCTTCTGATTCTAACCGAAATTGGAGATCGGTAGTGCAGCTGCGCAAGCCATACAATATTAGTATGTGTCTCAATTATTATTGCTTTAGAAGTTCATTCTATCCTCCAGAACTAGAACTTTTGCGAGATCTAGGCATGTTCCTCTTATTGTTTCATAACTAGAGACCCAAAAAATATGTTAAACGTCAAAATATGTACATAAATATGTAATTAAAACAGTAAGAATCTGTAATAAATAAGTAAAATCGGATATAATATGTAATATTAAAATTATCTAATTAAAAACCATTTACATAGCAAAAATTTACATTTAGAAAAACTGCTCACTTTACATCATACAACTTGCTCGTCAGCAGTAAAATCGTAATCTATTGTAATCCAGGACCATAGTTTAGCAGCCAGACTAATCGCAATAGAAGTCGTCGCACAAACTGGCCAGATCTACGACCAGCAAACATACACTATAGCATCTTCATCGAAGAATTACATGTCAGCGATCGTAAATTTTTCTCGGAAATTCAGATTACACATCACAAAATGCGGTGTCAGTGATATTTTGGACACCTACATTTCCCCAATAATGTAGAAAAAACTCTAATTTTTAAAAAATACATATTTTCATAAAAAATATTAAATTAAATTGAAGAAAATTGATAAAATAAGAAAATATATCGTGAAAACAGCAAAATATATAAAATACGTAATATAGTACCAAATATGTAAAAATATGTAACGAAAAAAATCGATATTGTGTTAGGAGGGCTATGATTCGCAAAGATTAAAATTTTGAGAACGGTAAGTAGAAAGACAAAAAATATGTAATTACATAAAAATCCGGTCTCTATTCATAACATATTTCCACAATACCGATTCCTGCGCGACTCTCCCGGCCGAAAATGGGAAAAATACCTGCCACGAGCCGTTGCTACTCTGTAAACTATCTAATGTTACGCAACCCGAGCTCCGGCGTTGTTTTTCCACGTGCAACGTGAGCTTGCAAAGTCGTCGCGGCGGACCGGCGCGGCGCCGGCCGATGCTCGCGACCTCGGAGTCCGGAGCCAGCTGATCGCCGACGACGCGTCGTTTCGTCCCCCTCCCTGTTCCCCTCGTCACGTCGACGCGCAACGCGCGTTTGTTCAAGGTCACCTGAACGGCGTGGAGACGTCCACATGTAGGAAAAGATTATCACAGGTCCGACGCTTCTTGCAGAAGCAACAGTATCGCGCGATGATGGCTGATTGTCTAGAAAGAAGACCAAACTGCAAGGTTTCCTAATGGTATTATTAAACGTATGTAGTAAAAATCCGCATACTAATTTATTATTATATTTGCAATTTACATTAACATTAAAATATTTTCACATATTTAAAAAGCGTTTAAAATTTAAACTGAGCTCTAAGCGCAAGTTAAGCCTGCATATGAATTAATTCTCTTCGTATATCTCTGCACGCGAGTCACATTTGAATCAGGGATGTCAAATCTATTTCGGCCAGTGATTAATGCCTCTCCGCGTAATAGTCTCGGTGCCCCAAGGCGACAGTTGATAGGGTTGCTGCTACGTTTAATTTAAAATCACATTTCAGAAGAATAATTTTATATTCAAAATACTATCAAAACATCAGCATATGTTACATCAATGCATTCCTCTTTATATGATCTATCTTTTGCTAGTGAGCATGTACGGTTCCATTAAAAATCAACGATGATTAAATACCTCGAAAAAAAATTTCAATCGATTTGTCTACAGCATATTACTTGCCCCTTGATTCCGGATTTTTGAGAGAAAACTGCATTTCGAAATCGTAAACCGTTTAGAAGTTATGGGGTAGCGCATATTTGGTTAAAGTTTCTGTATTTTGTGTGGTATGAAGAACTTAGCTAAATCTGCTAACAAAAGTTTAAATCCCAATGGTGGAAGTGTAATGGTGTGAGGGGCATGGCGACGCACGGCATCAGTGAATTTGTGTTTATAGAATACACTGCGGATAAACATATTTCTCTCCAAATATCGACGATATTTTTAAAGAAAAGTGCTAAAAAATGAGGCATTTATAATTCTTTCATTTACTTAAGTTTTATCATATCACTTCGAAACATCCTGGCAGTATAGTGAAACTCTGCATTCAGGATACTAATTGCACCAAGCCCCTCCAACCCACACCGCAGTCACCGGACTTCAACCCATTAGAGAATTTATGGGATAATTAAACAAACAACTACGAACAAGCCCTGTTCAAGAAACAAAATCACTTGATGACACAAATGATGGAAGAACGTGCTCGAATCTTGTCTGATTAGAGTCTGCAGCTGATGGAACACATGCCACACGTGCTGAAGGACGTGATCAAGGCGTTGGGTAGGTCAACAATGTGTTAAGACGTTTTCTTTACTTGTTGTCCACCAATTATTTTTAGAGACCCAATAATTTTATCAGAGAAACTGCTTATTTTACTTCCAACTAATTGCATTTCTCTTTTGAACTTACACATTAAAGAAGGCATGTATTTGTTGGTATGTGCTGTGATTACTTTGACGACAAGCTTTTCCATTTCTTTCTGAATTTTTCCATTTAATTATAAATAAATATAAAATTGTTTACATATATTGTTCCAAAGTTTCAAAATTTGTTTCGTACTTGTATTTTCACAACTGCGTCTTGAAAAATACCTTTAGTTTTTATCATACACTATTTCACGGTATCTAATCTTCGAATAGAGCCTATAATAATGCAAATTTTATTATGAAATCCCACTTAAATCCCGAAATAACGAAACATTTCAAAGACAAATTAACTCCACTACTAGGATCAAATGTGTTTTAGTTATTTCTTGCATTAACCCCAAAGAACTGCCCTTTGTTTTAGTTATGTCACTTTTAGTGTCTTGATCAGACGTATAGCCGTTGTTTATTTGGAGTTCTGACACTTTTGTAGAATGAAATGTATGCATATGTCACTTTTGATGTTCAATTTATCCTTATTGATAATGTTTTAATTCGAATTAAGTTGCTTGCGGTTCTGACCTGCATGTAGCAGCATGAATGTCACTTCTATCTCCTTTAGAACAGGTAGTAGAAAAAATTGATCTTATTTCAGTAAAGGATTTCATTCTGAATGATGCATTTTTATGACAATTTAGCTCATTAAGTATTTTATTATGGTATCCCTTTGCTACTTCATAACTTGTATTTGTTTCATGGCCTTTCTTTTCTTTCAATACATTCCAGCAGGGGCGTAGCGTCCATGGATGTGGGTGATGTGATACATACCCTGACAATATCAGCTATTTTATTTTAAAATGATTGTAAATTGTCAATTTGTTATTTTCTTTTTCTACTACAAAATATTTCATATTTCAAACATTGCGCCATTGAGAACTCGATTCTTCTCAAGGATGAATGATTCATTCTGAAATGCTGCCTAGCCTGCGCTGTGAATCAGATGCACCGTGACCCGTTACATCCAGGGTGCCTACCGTGGTGCCTACGAAAAAGCGAAACTTTACGAAACTTCAGTGTTCTCTTCGGCGTTTGTAAGAAAACAAGGTTAATTAATGAACATTGTCCCGTTATTTAAGTTTTATCACCTTATTTTAATGCATTTAGCAACTATATATTTGTAGCCAATTTAGGTTAGGGATTGTGCTGGTTGAATGCACAAGGGTATGTAACTGTGCAATACACATCTGTGCCCTGGAATGGCGAGCACCACGCGATCCAAAGTGCCTACATAATTATGGAGTCGTATTTTTGTGCACAAGTTATAGCACGTGAGAAACAGTTAAAAATATTTGTAAAAAATATGAGGGGACAGAATTTTATTTAAACAGCCAACACAGGCTATGTTGAGCAAGACAACGGTGATATAAGGGAAAATAAAAAAATTCTGTCACACTTCATTCAAGTTGTATTTTCTAGCCATAATGAAAATAGGGGATCATCAAATAGAGAAAATTTCATGTAATATATAAGTGAAATAATGAAATATGATAAAACTGACAAGGATGATATGAAAATTTCAGTGTTTCGTGCAATTTCACCAGAAATTCAGATTCATTGAATTTCAAGTGTAAGCAGCAAAATGAAATTAAAAATAAAATTTCTAAAGCCTCGTTTGTCTCCGCCATACTGGATGAAACTTTTGATGTAAGCAGCAAAAAGGACAACTGTCAACTGCTTTTCATTACGTGTCTGTAAATTGATTGATTTTCTCTTTCCTATTATATTTTCATTATAGATCATTGTTTTCCATTTTATAAATTATGCCAATTCTATTGGGTTCGAAATGATATGAATTGGACAATTTTGAAAATCATTGGGTTTGATAGTTCTCTTTTTATTAAAGTATGAGGACACACATTTATATTTTGCTAGGTCGTGAACATAAGTCAACTTTTTCTTACTTTCAACCAGGAAACTACATGAAGTACGTGAGCCATTATTACTTTTACTAGATAGGTTTTTATTTTAAATATACAAATTATTTGTGTGCTCTAATTGATCAAAATGACAGAAATGGTATTGGTGAATGAGAAATATTTAAATTATAATTAAAGTTTTAAATTATTTTCTCATTTCTCGAATTACATACCCTAAGCCAAAACTCAGGCTACGCCACTGCATTCCAGAATGCCCATTCTCTGTATTATCGTGCTGTATGACACGCAAACACCCTAACGACATCATTATTCTGCATGAAAATGGAACAGAAAAGGTTTAGTAATGGGTATATTCTTGAAAATTGGCACAACTCAAAATATCCTTATCTATTTCTTCGAAACTGACACACCAGAGAAAGTTATAAAATAGTTCTTCTAAAGTGAAGCAACTCAGAATATCCATAATACATCATCCCAAGTATTGCAATTTACACTACAATCAACAGCATTTTTTTAAATTGGGAAGGCTAACGATAGTTCAATTAGAAAATAATGATTTTTATAACCAAAGCACAGAAATGGAAAATTTCAGTTTGTTCTTTAACATTGTCTTAACTCGAAATTCCCTGTATTCCGGGCACTTTCTCCAAAAATTCCCCGATTGACCTGAAAGACCTCAAGGCTTTGAGAATTTGAAAGGGGTATTTGAATTTTTGAGGGTACTTTACATGAATCCTCAAAAACATTTAATTTTTTTCTCAAAACTGGCACTAATTTTTTTTGATTAGACTTCGTCCTCAATTATTGTAAAGGACACTTAAGAAAATTGTGCAGGTCCTGCACTGTAGGTTTCATGTTCGTTGAAATCCCAAATGATTTGAAAAATGCAAAAGTGTAATTTTTGGGGCGTCTGCCTACAACTATAATATTGAAGATATCTACGATTAGTTTTCTTGTAATCGAAAATATGGTTAGTTTCTGTGTAATTTTGCCCGAAATTAGGCAATTTTTAATTTTATTAAAATCTATTTTCTCAAATACCGCTCGAAATTTTTAAATTATCTCCTCGTAAGTAACAAGAGACGGTAAAAATACGGTGCTTGTCCGACTTTCGGCCAACTCTCCGTAATTTTGAAAATTGAAAAAAGTGAGCATTTAAAAACTACAAAATCGAAGACAAGGATATTTGCCTTTGACAATGTTTTGTAAAGCATGAGCTCTTCAAGGAAGGTAATGAACAATGTTTTGAAAAAAATGAGTAGATTTTGCGTAATTTGGGTCTGAAATTTCCGAAAATTTCTAATTGTTTTCTCACAAACTGCTCAAATTTTTTTCATAAATTTTTCTCCTCGCACGTAAAAACGGAAGGTACTAAATATGGCACTTCTATCAGATGCAACACGGTAGGAGGTGCCGTGTAGCGAGTGCGACTTCATACAGGATCAGAACGGGTTTCAGAGGATTGTTTCCTTTTAAGGTGAACAAAAGACAATCTACAATTATGAATGAATTGAAATTTAATCTTCGATATGTACAAGTAAATAGTTTAGTAGTAAGCCGGAGGACCAATGAAAGTTTATAAAGTTTATGAATATTCTTCTTTCTTGACGTTCACTTTGCTTACTGTTTGTTGTACTGTAAGTACCAACCCAAATCAGACAGCTGAATGTGTAAATACCATCAGAGCTGAGGTTGGCTCCAGACGATTCCGCTAGCGGCCTGAATGGCACGTCTGGCACGGACTCTATAGAGAATGGAGTAGCCTGGTTGTGCAGTATCTCGAAATTCGTCCATGTGGCTCACGATCGTGAGTGGTCCGAATTCAGAGCTAGCGGTCTGTTGATCGCGCTGGCTGATTGACGAAGCCGTGTTAGGCGAAGGAAGAATAGTCGACTCGTTTGTAGGCTCTCTGCCTAGTGGAGCAAGTAGTGATACAGTCGTCAGTAGTATTGACAGATGAGTCAATGACAGTCGTTTGCATCTTATACAGTTGTAGGTTGATTCCTAAGTTCGCAAGTAACTTGCATTTGGCGCATGTTAGTTTTGCTAGTAGTGCTGAGCACCAATACTGAGTAGTAGTTTTGTGTCAGTACTTGTCCGAGTTAGTCGTGAGTTAGTCGTGTGGGAGCGAATTTGCCGTATTTATTGTAGCGGATGTTATTGCGTCCATGGAGGGGTGCCAGGTTTTGGCTTTCCGCACCAGTTTAACCAAGTAACTGAGTTTGTAAACATCGAAACTTATTTAATACGCTCAGAATACAAAATAAAGATGTAGTTACATAAATTCTTCTTTTGTATTATAGCCTTCATGATGGTGTTTTTTCAGGACTAGTAAATGAAGTCCATAGTTGAGCTGTTGATGCATAATGTACAGTTGGCAGAACTTAAATGCCAGTTGAAGCAGCTGATTTTTTATTTCAGAAAACAATGAAGCGAATCCACTCTCCATGTACTATTGATGCTTTGACGTTCTATTATGGTAGCATGACTAGAGCCGATCGCCTCCAAGGGCCCTCCCCTTTCCTTAACAAGCAGCGGGCCACATCGTTGACCGATAGATCAGCGTAGGGCCAGGACACGCTAATGGACCTCCCGCTTTAGCAGACCTCTCGTACACTTCTCTACCGCCTAACCTTTCTTCCATCTAATAGCACACCTTAATGTTTTTTAAAAAATCGTGCTACTAGCCTGGAGCAATAAAATTACTGCTAAACAAAAGCAAACAAAATGATTTTCCAATAAGTACCACACGCACTGTTCAAAAGTAACAAACTAAACACTCTCATATAACACAGTAGTAAATGAAGTATTTTAATAAGAACGTCAGGAATACTCAAATAACATACATAGTGCAGAATATATTGTTAAACAGTGCAACGGTTTTGTACATATCATGATTATAAAAAAAGTTGTTCCATAACTCAAAACGTGAATAAAAACTGTTTAATTGGTGTCTCTTTTTATTTTCTCTTTACGTAGTACAGAGAAAGGTATGTCATGCTGCTCGAAAAAACGGCGAATTTTCGGCAGAAAAACTCTTATTACAGGGTCACAGGGCCGTGATAACGAAAAAATTGATAGATTAAGTTGTTTAATATAGAAAAAAAATCCTCTAACCCAAGGTGTGGCCAGAATCCTTGTTTTGTGGGTCATTGAAACCGAAAACGTGAATGACGGTAAAACGTCTGTGTCTTTAAACGCTAATGGCTAAAACGTTGAGCCGATTTTCTCCAAAATTGATATTTCTCAATCGACCTGGCTAATGTTGCGGTTCTTGAATTTGAAACCGATAATTTAATTTTGGGAAGACCGCGGTGTATACGAGAATTCTGCCGGTGTCCACAGAGGGAGAATAGGTGGACCAACAGTCAAAAATTTGCATTTTCGGTCAAAATCGAAACTGTTCCATTGTTTCTGGATTGATTGATTGAATAGGGTTTAGAGGGCGCTTCGACTGCTGTGGTCATTTGCGCCCATGCCAGAGTATTTAGAGAAAAGAATATTCAGTGTTGCATATGTAACTTACTCACTGTTTAAAAGCATGTACATTGGCTAAAAAGAAGGCTCGCATTCTGCTTCAGGCATACATGTAGAAATGGCAGAAGGAAAATAGAAAAAGGGCGCGTAAAATTTATCTTAAAACGTAAAATTGGCTGTAAAGGGGCCAAACAAAAACATAAAACATTGTTATCTTTCAAATCAAATTATATATTCTGCTTTCTCTCAAAAAACAAAAAAGTTTTGAGAGCGCAGAATCGTCATCCCCGAGCACCACTTGTAGCGAGTTGCCCAGGTCATGTCTTCGTCGACTGCCAACAAATTTCCTACAGTACAGCAGGACGTGTTCCACGGAAAGAACAGTCTTGCACGAGTCACAGATGGGGCGAGTTTCATTTCGAAGAATGAAGCCGTGAGAGAAATGGCAGTGTCCGATACGAAGACGGGTTAAAATCACTTCCTCGCGCCTACAGGACCGTGATGAGGAGCGCCAGGGATACACAGAATTCTTTATTGTACTTAGTTTGAAAGTGCTATTGTGCCACTCTGTTTGCCACGCTCTAAGCACGGATCGTTTCAAGAAAGCCTGAACATCGGACAATGGCACAGAAGGGATGTCGATACGAGTTTTACGAGTCGCTGATTTCGCCGCCTGGTCGGCCAGTTCGTTCCCTCTGATACTCACGTGGCCTGGGACCCAACTAAGTACCAGGTCATAGCGGCGGGACAGAAGACGATGAATCAGGCTTTGAACGGATAAGGTCAGGTAGTCTGACGAAGGACGGGAGACGGCTTGAAGAGAGCTGAGAGAATCGGAACAGATAACTACTCGCCGCAACGTCGCTGATTCAATGTATTTTAGGGCCTCAAAGATGGCATACATTTCGGCAGTGAAAATACTGCATTTGGAGTGAAGCCGAAATGATTTGCTGGCCCTGATACAGTAAAAAGCACATGCCACCGCGTCGCTGCACGATGAACCATCCGTGTATAAGAATAAATGATCCGGATACGATTCTCTCATATCCAGAAACTGCTTCTGGTAAACCAGAGGACTAGTAGTTTGTTTGGGCAGATGGGAGAGTCTGAAGTCAATACTGGGAAGGAGGAGTTTCCAAGGGGGAATCCGGTCACTTGTGGGTTTCACAGGGGTGGGAAGTTCTACATTTAATTCCCGGAGAAGATTTCGTAATCTAATACCTGGGGGATGGGGTAACGATGTTCGAAGAATGTACGAGGACTCATACTTTGGGTGGATGATTATACGACGACAAGGGTGGTCAACCAGTCCCGACACTTTAGCCCCATAAGAGGCTAATAAAATATCTCGCCTTCGGTTCAGAGATGGTTCTCCAGCTTCGGCCAAGAGGCATTCGATGCGACTCGTGCGGTAGGCGCCTGTACTAATTCTTATACCGGCGTTGTGAATGGTATCTAATGGCCGGAGGGTTGATGGTGACGCTGACCCATATACAATACATCCATAATCCAAAACAGAGCGGATGAGGGTTCTATACAAACGCAAGAGACACACACGGTCTGCTCCCCAAGAGCTGCCTGTAAGGGTGCGGAGGAGGTTCAGAGGTGAGACACATCGGCTCTTCAGTTTACGTATATGATTTCGCCAAGTTAGGCTCTTATCGAAAGTAAGCCCAAGGAAAGTTGCAGAGTCCACAAAAGGTAGAAGATGGCTTCCAAGAAAAAGATCGGGGTGGTTATGAAGATGATAAATCCTGCAGAAGTGCATACAGCTAGTTTTTGATGCGGAGAATTTAAAACCTGTCGCATCACTCCATTGCTGCAATTTGTTGAGGACAAGTTGTAATTGTCTCTCTATCACTTGAATACTCTTGGAAGAGCAGAAAATGGCAAAGTCGTCAACGAAGAGCGATGCTTTCACCGGCTCTCGGATTATCGACGCTATACTATTGATAGCGATGGCAAACAGAGTGACACTCAGAATTGAGCCCTGAGGGACTCCGTTTTCTAAATGGTGGCTGGCGGATAACCTGTCACCAAGGCGAACGCGGAAGTATCTTGAGGAAAGAAAGGCTACTAAAAAAAGGGGGAGCCGGCCCCTAAGACCCCAAGAATGGATGGTGCGAAGAATGCCGTACCTCCAGGTAGTATCATAAGCTTTCTCTATATCAAAGAAAATTGCTACCAGGTGTTGACGTAGCACGAAAGCAGTGGAGATCTGTGTGGTGAGGGTGACAAGGTGGTCCATGGTTGACCTGTTCTTCCTGAAACCACATTGGATGGGTGTAAGTAGGTTTCTCTGCTCCAGGTGCCAGACCAAACGCGTATTCACCATTCGCTCCAGAAGTTTGCATATACAGCTTGTGAGCGAGATTGGACGGTAGGTTGACGGCTTTGTCCTGTCCTTTCCATCTTTAGGAATAGGAATAATAATCGCTTCGCGCCAGGTTCTAGGGAAGGTATGTTCCATCCAAATCTTGTTGAAGATACGGAGGAGAAAGATACGTGCCTCTTCCGGCAGGTGTTTCAACATTTGGTTGTGTATTTGGTCTGGTCCTGGAGCAGAATCTTTCCCACGGGTGAGCGCACAGGAAAATTCATCCATGGAGAAAGGGGCGTTATAATCTTCCTCCAGGCAGGTAGAGAAGTCCAATCTGCATTTCTCCATTCTACTCTTCGTTTTCAAGAAGCTAGGGGAGTAGTGTAAGGAACTGGAGGAATTTTCATAATGACAGGCCAATTCCTCAACTACTTTTTCTGGAGAAGTAATAAGATTTCCATTAATAAGAAGTCCTGGGACAGATGATGGGGAAAATCTTCCTCCGATCTGTCGGATCTTTCGCCATACTACTTTAGGCGGGGTATGGCAAGAAAGAGAAGAAATAAAGGCTCTCCAGGAAGCGGTCTTACTTTCCCGTATTACTAATCTGGCTCTGGCCCGCTTTCTTTTGAAATCGATCAGGTTTGATGCGGTGGGGAACCTATTGAGCCTCGCGAGTGCTTGCTTTCGGTCACGCACCGCGGTGGCACAGTCAGCATTCCACCAAGGCACCGGGACGCGTCGTGGCCGACACGTAGACTTCGGGATTGCAATGGTGGCTGCGCGAAGAACGGCGTCTGTGAATTGGGCCACCAAGGTATCGATATTATTTGAGAAGTGGTCTGGCATTATAATTTTCTCGCTGAATGTATCCCAGTCGGCTCGATGGAATAGCCAGCGAGGAGGGTAGATGACGTCTAAATCAGGGACATTAAAGTGGACCAAAATGGGAAAATGGTCACTCCCATGTAGATCATCGAGTACGGTCCACTCTACCATGGTAGATAAGGATGGACTGCAGAGTGCCAGATCGATTGACGAGAAGGTGTTTGACGCCATGGAGTAATGAGTGTGATTCCCGGAGTTCAGAAGAATTAAGTTTTGCTGGTCAATAATATTTTCGAGGATAGAACCTCTCGGGCAGGTCCTCGTGCCACCCCAGAGGGGATTGTGGGCATTAAAATCCCCCGCAATAAAAAAAGGGGGGGGCAACTGAGAAAAAACATCTTCGAGTTCCTCTTGTGACACGACTTGGCCAGGGGGAATGTATATACTACACACCGTAAAAGAGAAGGATGGTAGGTGTACCCGTACGCACACTGTTTGGAGGTCGGTTCGAACGTTGTGTTCCTCCGAGAACAGGGAGTCGCGGATGAGTACCGCAACGCCGCCGTGAGCACGAAGTCCGTCGTCTTGATCAAACCGATAGATGTTAAATCCGCGAAGAGACAGGGGATGAAGAGGGAGAAGATGAGTTTCCTGAAGACAGACTATAAATGGTTTGTGGCGAGAAATTATTAATCTTAATTCTTCTGAGTGAGCACGAAGACCATTTAAGTTCCATGAGAGAGCCATTATGAGAAATTATTTCTTTGGCTGCTTTTTTTTCTTTCTCACCTTCTGAAAGGTTTTAGAGGAACTCTCGTGGGGTTCCTCATCACCAGCAGAGTCATCCTGACTGCTGCTGGATAAGGTCGTCTGTGTCGGGGGGATTTCCCGACTTTTGGCCACGGGTGACCGAGATCTACAAGAGCTGGAGGATCGTCCGATGTGATTCTCGGAAACAGAAAGAGGAGGACGGGATTTGGATGACGTATTTTTCCTGGGAGGCGGTGTCTGCTTAAGATCGATTTCAGTAGAAGTTTCAGTTGAGGTGGTCGATGTCTGGTGGAGTTTCTGGACAGGTTTTTGTACTTTGTGGGAATTATAATTTTCCCACCTTGGATGCACGCCGAATCTTCGGGGAAGTCGACCGGCGACACCTGACAACTGAAATGTGAGACTACCGCTGGGGTACAGTGAGTTTGACAACTCGCTGTTACCCCCGGGGACTTAGGTTTCACAGCACTGGAAAAGGATCGTGATAGGTCCACTGGATTCCTGGTTTGGAACCTACGCTTCGCCTCAGGGAAGGAAACCTTTTCGGTTACTCTTACCACCAGCGGGTTCCCGCCCCAGCCGGGCCAAGCTCTAAGCCTCTTACTGGTCTCCCGGCATGTAACTGTGGCAGTGTAATGCATGTAAGTGTAAATGTGTGTAAGTATGGTGTGAAGATAGAGTGAGGAAGAGGAAGGAAAAATCGCGTGCATTCCGTGGCCCGTTCGGTAGGGTACTACTTCGGTATTCGCCTGGTGTTGATCGGAGAAACCACAGACTACTACCGATCGGAGCATTCGGCCGCTAGAATCTAACTTCGGCTGAATTCGACCGTTGTGTAGCTAGTGTCGAAAATTCTGTCACCGTCGGAGTGGAACCCGATCGGAGAAACTGGCCCTGAGCCACATAATCCGGTATACGAGGCCTGTCTAAAAAGTATCCGACCTTAATTTTTTCCGCGCAAAGTAGTGATTCTAAGGCGGCGCCACTATGCAAGGTGGAAGGAGGATCCTTAATGCGCATGCTTGAATTTTTTCACCGCGTTTGCTTGTGCCAGTCGCTGGCTGGTGGTCGCTAAGTAAGGTGCTGTTCGTAGTGTTCATCGGATTTAGTTTTCTCGCAAGATGACTGAGCAAAGATACTGCGAATTGAGCAAAGATACTGCATCAAATTCTGTCAAAAGCTAGGTGATTCTCAAAGCCAAACAATTCGTAAGATTCAGTAGGTGTTTGGAGGAGATGCAATGGGTGTAACACAAATTAAGCAGTGGTTCAACCGATTCAAAGATAGCCGCACATCAGCCGTGAGTGAGCAGAGTGGCGCAAGGTCCCAAACTGCTCGCAATGCAGCGGTTGTTGAAAGGGTGCGAAATTTGGAGATGGCAGATCGCCGATTGACAGTGCCGGAGATGTTCTCCGGCGACTCCGTGACGCAATTCGGCGCAAAAGACCGGACATGGGGACGGCGAAAAACTGGCATTTTCATCGCGACAACGCCCCTGCACATTCATCCCAATTGATCCACACTTTCTTAGCTTCTCTGATTGTTTCCAAAATTGAAGATGTCATTGAAAGGATCCCGTTTTGAGAGTAGAGAAGAAATAATGCGGAACGCGACGACGGAGCTGAACACCATTCCAAAAGAAGACTTCCAGAGGTGTTTCCAGCAGTGGAAGGATCGGTGGGCTAAGTGTGTGGAAGCAAAAGGGGCCTACTTTGAAGGGGATTAGGGTCCCAAATCTGTCAAGTATTCGAAATATTTTTTCTGGCCAAAGGTCGGATACTTTTTAGACAGGCCTCGTACATCTTTGATTAGCTCCGCAGATTTCTGGACACTGACCATAATATAATCCGAGACGATTAATCATGCATTTGATTTGGTTTAGCCGACCGAGCAGCAGACTCAGGGTGGCTGATTTGCGTGCGTTGGCGTGCGCAGGTGACGATGCTGGGCGCCGCCACCTCGGCCGCGCGCCTGGGCCGCCTGGCGCGCCGTGGCTCGCGCGCGCTCTCCGCGGCCGCCCCCGCCGGCCCCGCGCCCGTGCAGCTGCGCATCGACGACGCGCACCTCGTGCTGCCCAAGCACTCCATCAACATCCCCGTGGACACGCTGCCCGACCTCGTCTGGCGCAACACGGCGCGCTGGCAGGACAAGATCGCCATCGTGAGTCGAACTACTATGGTCCGATTAAAATAAGTTGGTGATTGACAGTTGCGAATGGAAGGGAGCGACGGTGACAGTTTGCGTACCACTGAGCACGTGCTCGCGGGACAAGAAAATAAACACTTGAAATAAATACTTATTAAAGTAACCAAATCATACACTCGTATTGTACGAAGTTACAGTTACAGAAGCACAACTGTCAATCACCAACTTATTTTAGTTGGATCATACCTGCAATGATGTATGGTGAATAGTTGTATTATAAGTGAGAAGATAAGTTGATAGAGGTACAGACAGATAGGTACAAGAATAGATCGATAGATGGATATGTAAAAGCATAAATAGATAGAGACATGATTTATATTTTAATCAATTGGTATTTTGGTATTTGCACAGGTATTGAAAAGTTGTTCTATAGAGAGATGGTCATATAAATGGATAGAGAAACACAAATACAGTTTACAACTTATTTCATTTGATAAACACTTGGGTTATGAGTGGCATAACCCACTAATCTATAAAAACAATGTGATAGTAAGGCAATAAAAATCATTCGAAACTTACACTAGTAAACAGAAATTGAGCAACGCAATCGAATATCAACATTAGAAAAAACAAACACCTCAGCACGGCACGTGACACAACGCATATTCCCTCCTCACCATACACGAGAATATGTCTATGATGCGTTGGAGTACTGTCGGACGTACACTTCTCCACTTACACACACGCACACATGTACTACATGTGCAAGGAACATTAAAGGCAATGACAATGACGTCCACAATATCCACAACGACGACATTGACATGAACGACGACATTGACATCAGCAAAGACGACGACATTCACGAACACGACATCGACAAAGGCGACAACGACTACAACATCGACAAAGACGACATCGAGATCGTCTACGTCGTCGAAACACCGAAGACAACGACGTCGACGATGCCATCGACGTCTTAAACAACGAGATCGATGTCGGCAAAAAATCAACAGCAATACCAACGGTGGTGTCGGTGGTGTGGTGGTACAGGAGTGCGGCGTGACGGGCCGGCGCCTGACGTACGCGCAGCTGCGCGACGCGTCGCGGCGCCTGGCGGTGGCGCTGCGCTCCAAGCGCCTGCTGGGGCCGCGCCGCCCCGAGGAGGAGGAGAGCGGCCGGCGGGGCGCCGACGCCGCCGTGCTCATGGCCAACGCCCCCGACTTCCCCGTGGTGATGCTGGGCGCCGCAGAGGCCCGCGCCGTGCTCTCCACCATCAACCCCGCCTACACGCCAGGTACGCACACGCCGCCCATCGGCTCGGTTGTCTTCTATTCGTCGCGTCCGTTTCTTCATTTTCTCATTCCCCTTTTCTCTATCGTCTCTCTCTCTCTCTCGTTTCTTTCCCTTATTTTTCTTTCTTGTTCTCAGTCTTCCTTCTTTTTCTCCTCCTCCCCCTCCCCTCCTCCTTCTCCTTCTTGTTCTTCTTCTCCTTCTCCTTCTTCTTCTTTTCCTCCTTCGTCTCCTCCTACTTCTTCTCAGCCTATGATGTTGTATATAGCCTGAATCAAGATGGGAGTGTAATTATATTTCTGAGCACTTCTGAGCCCCGTTTTCCATTCAATATGTTACTTTTTTGAGTCGTATTTTACTAGGGAGTAAAGAAAACAATAGGAGAATAAGAGTATACATTTAATGGTACAATTAATATAATTTATTTTGTGTTGGACCATTTACAGTATTGTTGAGAGATTTGGAAAGTCCTTTCCGCAAATGTCGTGTATCAGTTCCCCTTGTAAGCTTAAGAAAGGGAAAAAGAAGGAATTTATCATATTTACAGAAACGAAATTTTAAGAAATGTCTTATTAACCGGGTCCCTTTTCGAACATTTTAGAAGAGCCTCCGCTCTCTGTCCTCCCTGTGCACACCCTTATGTTTTTCATGCTCTTTCTGAAGATCTTTTGTCATCTTCGGCAACTCTCACCGTTATGATGACACATTCATCCCATTCTTTCTCTTAGACATCCAATCCTATCATATGAATGTGGACTGTCCGTCGTTTTAAACCCTTATTCTGTCAATACTTAATTTGCCAATATTTTTGTCGAAGTTTTGAACTCTGCAATCTCCGAATTCGTAGGATAGAATTCCCAGCATCGGATTATGGTTTTCGAAGTTCTTCAGAAGTGACTGCGTCATGTACGTCAGTAGAAGTAATGGTAACGTTCTATGTGAAGTGTTCTATGAAGTAATGGTACAGTTCTATGTATGTCCGAGAATTCAATTTAATGACAGGCAAAGGTTACATTTTCTTCAGTTTTAAATAACACTTGAAGTCCATTAGTGTTGCTCATAATAGCCACAAAGAAAGTACTAAAATCGAATAATTAATATTCATTTCAAACAATGTTGGACTAGTGTGTCTCCCGGCTCCATGCCTTTCGATTTATCCAGTTCGTCCGACCTCTTGGACTCGTCTGCAGACCCACAGGAGTAAGCGGAGAAGTTGTCAGATACGTTTTGTAGGAAGAGGGTGAAAATATAAAGGGAAGAACATGAGTAATGTATCTCCTTTATTTATTTATTATTAACATTATTGCCATTAATAATTTTCAGCAAAATATTGTCTCGAAGCAATCCTTAGCCTTGCGGGTGTCGTTGAGTACCGGGATTAGAATTCTGGTTACTCATGTCGCATTTATGGAAAACGAAGAGCAAGTTGTTTCGAGATTCTCTGTATTTTCCTGACTTCATTCCGCCATACCTTCATCGTGAAACATTTCATTACGATTTCTTGTATTCACAAGCTATTGTATTTATGATCAAAAAACTATTCCCATTCACTAGATTTCACCTCCGCCAGAGAGAAGCAAAAAAAGGAATAAACGAAATGCATTTACAATTTATAATTTGGCGCTTGAATGTTGATGAAATGCCCAAGTTTTTTCTAAAGTGAATGACCTATTGTTGTGGGTCCCTACTGCAATGAAGACGCTCAGCTTGCTGGGACGCTCAGCTGTTGTACAACGTTGTGCGTGTGCTATTTGTGGACGCGGCATGCATTCCATTGGCTGAGTGCCCACAGTTGGTGGGCGTGCGTAATTGCGCGATTAAATAAATGAAGTGTATGAATGAGGATTAAGTGTATGATCACGCAAACTTGTAATACACATTTAAGTGACGGCACGAGTGGTAGAAGGAACAGATGAATAATAAGTGAGCAAGTTCAGTAATGGGTAATGGATGAATGACTGAGTGAGAATAATTCATGAACGAATGATGAAAGGAATGAATGATGAATGGCTCAATAAATGAACGATTAATGAGTGATGAATGAGCAAATGAATGAATGAATAAATGAATGAAGTGTCAGGTGTGGCATCCATTAACGTATAACCGTTGCCACAACTGTGCATACTAAAATCATCCAGAGGCTTCCAGTTACTACGTCGTGTCAGGTGTGCGTTAAGCAGAGGAGATGGCAGCTGTCGAACAACTGTGCGCGTAGTATTCCATGGATGAGGCATGTATGCCATTTGCTCGGCGTCCACAGTTGGTGGGCCGACAGAATTGGGCGTTCGAATAAATGAAGAGGAGGAAAAAGGATAAAATGAATGATAACGCCAACTTGTGATGTCACATTTCAGTGTTGTTCGAGTGAGAAAATGAATGAGCGAGTGAATGAATTTTTGTAGTGGAAGAGTGAGTGATTAATGGAAGAGTGAATGATTAATGGAAGAATGAGTGATGAATGGAAGAATTAGTGGTGAATGGAAGAATGAGTGAAAATAATGAATGAGTCAATAAATGAATGATGAATGAGTGATGTGCGAATGAATGATGAATGAGTGACAAACGGGTGAGGGTCTCATGCCCTGACACAACCATTTCCAGAACGTGCATATCAGAATCCAGTTCGGCTTCCTGTTACTACGCGATATGTGGCGTGCATGTTGCAGAGGAAGGGGTACTACAGTTGTCGGACAACGTCGGGAACGTATTGTTCGTGGACGCGGCGTGCGTGGCATTGACCCGCTTCCACAGTTACGCAGAAATACGCGATTGAATAAATAAACAGGACGAATGAGAACAAAATGAATGATAACGCCAACTTGTGATGCCACATTTCAGCGATTCTGCGAGCGAGAGAATGAATAAGTGAGAAATGAATGAGAAAGTGACTACATTAATAAGTAATGGACGAATGAGTGATGAATGGAGAGTGACTGAGAGAATAATGAATGAATGAATAAATGATAAATGACTCAATAAATGAGCGAGCAATTTATGTGTGCTGAATGAATGAAAGTGCCATGTGTGGTTTCATCGATGGACACGTCCGTTGCCGCAACGTTTCACGTAAGAATCGCGCCTGTTCCTGCGTGTTGCAGAGGAGGTGGGGCGGCAGCTGTCGGACAACGGCGCGCGCGTGGTGTTCGCGGACGCGGCGTGCGTGCCGCTGGCGCAGGCGGCGCTGGCGCAGCGGCCCGAGGCGGAGCGGCCGCTGCTGGTGCGCGTGGGGCCCGGCGACGCGCCGCCCGGCGTGCTGCGCTTCGAGGACATCACCGGTAACACGCCTTTTCTTTATTTATTTTTTTCTAATTCAGTGGATTAACCGCTTTACGGAGTAGTTACAGATAATTTCACACATAGTACATAGGAGTATGCCAATTTCAAAACGCCTCTTGTCTACTTTGACCATGAGTGTCTACTATCACCGTACAAACGGCAAAATGGCCGCTAATAACAGGAAAGGTTGCATTTTTCGAACTCGAATAAACCGTTTCTTGTAAGTGAGACAGTTACAATTATTCTTTACCAACTCCACAACGCTGGCAAATTCATATCTTTGCTTTTGGTTATATCTTATGCTCATAACAGACGCTGTTTTTTTAAGATATTACCTATATTCTCAAAAAAAGACGATTCAAAATTCCAGACTACATACTCATCCCGGAGGACTATAAAATCTAAAACTCCGTGCACAATGTAGATTTGTTATACTCTTGACTCGTATCGTGGTGTAAATGTCTCACCACTAGCCTACACTCTTTGATATATTATGGAATTTCTTTGTTCAACGCTTGAAATGCTTCTTTTGTTATAATGCATAAAGCAGTGCCGCAATTGCTAAAACCATTCTGAACGTTGTTCATTATGATCGTATAAAGTCGTTCGTTAGTCACGTAATCAATAGAGTTTAAAGAAGTCTCCTTACGCCTGGCGCTAAAACTTCCCATACAGAACTAGTGAGAACGGTAGATGTAAAAGCAAACTTAAACCTAAGACTGATCCCTGGAAGTTCGCAAGTTGCTTGTTTTAATGTTCATATTCACGGAAACTGTAAATATTACATCATCGGGAAACGTAGTAAGTCAACACTTGAAACTTAAACTGTAGTTTGTTGCCGTGTTATTCAATGGACCAGTCAGAATGGGAAACATAAACGTAAAAGTAAGCGTAAGATGTGTCCGTGGAAGTTTGCAAGCTGTATTTTTCAAGTTCGCAAGCTGCGCTTTTCATAGCTACCACAGCTAGCTGACATGAACAGCTAACATTTTCTTTAGAAAAGAATGCAGTTTGTAAAAGCTGCTTGTACTTAAATTTGTAAAATTTGTACTTACTGGCCAACACTCACTTTTGGCAGTTAAACCATTAGGTGGCGGGCTGACCAGTGGACATTGGCTTCGGCATGTAAAAGGATGTCAACAATTCTGTGAGTGATTCAGGACTAGGAAATTTGCAGATGAACTGCACAGTGCAGTTCATCATGGTCGGCATTCTCGTCGGCATTCTGGAGTTCCCAAAAGGTTGTTTCAGTGAAAATGTATGGTAGGATAGTCCGTTCTCAGTCTAAAGTCGTCTACGCTGACTGCTCAGGAGAGGTTTTGTTGATAGGTGCGCAGGCAAGCAGACTTATCCATTTTTTTCCCGATTGACAGTTTCGATAAACGTTTTTTGTTCCACTAGCTCATCAGCGAGCTGTGTTTGAACATTGATATAAGTTCTGATCTAAGATTCTTCTTCGTTCTGATCTAAGATTTAGACGACTGAAGCAAAGATCAGCAAATGGTCGAAAGAGTTTCTGCTTGCTCTGCTAGCAATCGGTACGATGAATAAACACGAGCGTTTCTTGCAGGTCCTGGCGCCCCGCTGGACAGCCCCGACATCCCCGAGGGCGACCCGAACGCGGTGTGCGTGCTGCCCTACAGCTCCGGCACCACGGGGCTGCCCAAGGGCGTGCTGCTGGCGCACCGCGCGCTCACCGCCAACATGCACCAGATCCAGCACCCGGAGGTGGCGCACATTCGGGAGGCCGAGGGTGAGTGGCGCTGCCAGCTGCTCTTACACGATCCATTTGCAATGAAAATGAGCTTAAAGCAAACCTCGGTACTACGTTTCCAGCGCCTCTATCATTGGTTTAAACGTTTTTTTTTTAATTTTGTATTGGGATGTGCATTATTCGTCTAATTATTAATCAATTAAAATACTACATATACACCAACATTTCGGTCCTTTGTTGAGCCTTCATCAGGGCTTTTATTCCCACTTCTACTACCTTCATAACTGCTAAAAGTATAACCATTACAGTCGCGTAGAGGAATAACTATCTTCCACATTTGTACATCCATTTTTTTACCATGCACCACATGTGCTAACCGTTTTTTAAATTCCTCTTCCGAACATTTAAACCTTTTTTCTCCGGAATCATTGAAAGAAATCGTTTCTATAATTTGATGGAGTAAATGGACACAAAATGATACCATTTACATTTAGACTTAATTATTGAGGACAACAGATTCAGGTGGTGACAGGTCTGGTTTGTGAGAAGACTATTACTGCGTGGTAAAGTTCTTCGAAGACAGGACGTGTCTCTCCGATAGAGACTTGTAGACGTACACATTGTCTTGATGGAGAATCGAACTCTCAATTATCATATTGTTTCGTACAACCCATTTATCTGCACTTAACCGTTCAATTTCCTTCGATAAATGACACACGAGAAGCTATAGTGTTAACCTTTAATCATTTTCCATTTTGTCTCGAACAGAATTTTGTTTTTTTGTAACCGGGTAGTACTAGGACCAGTAAAAATCATCGACGTTCGCCTAGATATATACTCTCCAAGTCAACTCGCAAATCGATTGAAGATTTTGGTCTATCTAATATACCACCCTGCTACTCAGTTCAAGAAACATCTCCCAGCAACCCTTCAATCACACGAGATTCATACCTTGTGTGTGTTTCAAAATGAAGAGTTTGAACATTTTCAGCGACCCTTCCGTCCGACGCGGTACGGACCTTGTAACCCTCATTTACACCTCTGAAAATTATGTTGGAATAAACCATTCGGTCTTATGTACCAATTCATTAGCCCTACTTCGACATGGGCTGTTTTTCTGGCAATTTCTTATTTGACACAGCTCTAAGAGCTTTAAGATTAAAAAGGTGGTCTCCTCTTCCAGCGCCAAGAACATTAAAACTGTATTCTGAAGACTCGTTTGGAATGCTGGTCAATTTAACAATTTACCTTGCCTTTCGAATTCATGACTAGCAACACTTTTTCTCCATTTCAAATCAACGAAAATGGTTTCGCAGGTGACTTCCAGGACGTGATCCCCGCCGTGCTGCCCTTCTTCCACATCTATGGCATGGTGGTGGTGCTGTTGAACTCGCTGTGCATGGGGGCGAAGGTCGTCTCGCTGCCCAAGTTTGACCCTGCGGGGTTCGTGCGTACGATGATCGAAAAGAAGGTAATGCGACTCGCAAGTGTTTTTAGTGCATGTAGTGTGTAGAAGTTCTCTTTAATTAACTGAAGAGGCTTCTCGAAGAAACAAGAATCTTCAATTATGTGCACCTACTAACAATGTAATAATTATACAGTAACCTTAATGGCTCAAATTTGTGAAGCGCTTAGTTCATGTCACCAGTGCTAACGGCTCACATTAGAGTTGCAGTGATTGGAGTGCGGCTACTTTCAGTTACCGCAATTACTTTCAATTACTGAAGTTACTTACTAACACTTTATTCCTTGGTAGGCTGCGTTGAATATTCGCAGCCCTCAAATTAGCATCTTGGAGGTACTCAACCCGACGGCTAATGACCTTCCTCAAAACCTAAGGTAGAGCCACCATCCATTTAGGAGCTATCACCATTAAAAGTGGTTGAGAGAGACAATGCATTAACTCCTCCTGGATTAGGAAGATTACTTTTTCATTTTTCCCTGAGGCCCAAAAGTTCCAGATACACTAACGGGGCAAAAGTCCGTCGACTTTCAACTGCACCTCTTGCAACTAACGACGTGAGTACCAACGAGAAGCTCAGCAAAAGGGTTTCGAATTTCGCAAAACGTAGAAAGGGGTAACGCTTTTTTTTGAAACTATACTTCCCAGTCATGCTTTTGTCTATACAAAGTTTTCGTTGGGAGGACTCGTCGTGTAGTGGTCAGACTGCTAGCCATCCATCCCTGGGTCGTGAATTTAAATCCCAGTCAATCCTTGTGGAATTTGTTGTGAGCAAAGGAAGCTCTTGGAAGTTTTTATCAGAGTTCTCCCATTTATTCTGTCTCTCATTCCATGAAAGTTCCCATCATCATTCATGTCATATCTCAATGATCAGCCACCCAACTCAACTATTTTCCCATTTCTATCTGTGGTTTCTATGGTTAGTGTCTATGGTTTCTTACAAATGGCAGAAAACCATTATATTTGCTTAGTGCATTATGTTTGAAGAGCATGGCTCTAGGTAGTCCTATGGTACTTGGAGTTTATTGTGAGAAACAAGATTAAGGTTTCAGTCGACTTCTTGCGACACAGATTTTAAAAAAATGGTTTCATAGTACAGCGACATTTGTTGCACTAGTATCTTTATATATATGTACACACAATGTAATAATCGATCTGGCGAGTACGTTATATAGTTTATGCCTTATCTTACATGGCGAGACTCGGACCATCAGGCTCACTCTTCCGACCACGCAAATTTCACTATGATCCTTTCACCACATAGCAGAGAAAGACGGTATGATCTCGGGCGACGAAACTGGCGATTTGAATTTAGGTCAGAGGCTTCTTTTAGGCTTGAGGATCTTTTACACGCACTAAATCTACTACATGGGACAGCCGGTTTTACTTGCACTCCAAAGGAAGGCGTACAGAGGGTTTTTTTCGCCTTTAAAAATTCACGGCTTCGATAGTTTGACTCCCGCAATCTTGGGTACCACATTAGTAGGATTATCTCATTACGAAAACTTGGCATAGGACTATCCGGAGCTGAGTTCTTCATTTGGAGGGGGATATAAAAACCGCTTGTGCGCGTGCGCAGGCGACGGGGCTGTTCGCGGCGCCGCCGCTGCTGCTGTTCCTGGCGGGCCACCCGTCGGTGCCGGCGGAGACGCTGGCCTGGCTGCGCTTCGTGCTGTGCGGCGCCGCGCCGCTCGCCGCCGCCGACGCCGAGCGCCTGCTCGCGCGCGCCTCCCACCACATCGACCTCGTGCAAGGTACCGCGCACCGCGGTCGGCTGCTCTAAAAGCCATGGTTTCCCGGCTGCGATGGCTCAGTGGTAGCATTCACGTTGCGTCTGCAGCACTCTCCGTGGTTGGCTGATAAATAACTAACATGGTTTCATGCTGCAATAGCAACATTGTCGATGCCTCGATTGATTGATTGCTAGTGATTTCGTGTCAACTACTGATTACTGTAAGTGTCGTGCATGTTTTTCATCTGGAAGTTGCAATAATTTTCTTCCGCTGGATTGTGAGAACCGGCACCTACCTACCGTCAACTACCGGGGTTTTCTGCAACTAGGTATCTCCCACCAGCCGGAGCACCGCCCCAGCCGGGACAAGCTGTAAGCTCACGACCGGTCTCCCGGCATGTGTAGTAGTGTAGTGCATGTAAGTATAAGTGTGTGTGTGTGTGTGTGTAAGGGGGTGAGGATAGGACAAGGAAGAGGAAGGAAAGATCGCACGCGGTTCGTGGCCCGTTTGTTAGGCTACTGCTCCGGCATTCGCCTGGTGTTAGTGAGAAACCACGGAAAACTATCGATCAAAGCAGCCGACCGCTAGAATCCTCCTCCAGACAGCGACTGATTTCGATCTAGCTGGCAAGCTAGTGTCGAAGATCCTGCACCCGTGAGAACTAGAACCTCCCGGTCCGAGGCACTGCAGTGACATCAGTTGATGCACTGAGTCACCTCTCCCGATGCCGATGCCTTTGCAGAAAGCTCCGGGATTGGCTAGTTTAAAACTGTGGTTTCCCGGCTGCGATAGCTCAGTGCAGCATTGCGTCTGCAGCGTCGCAGACTAGGATGTCAGGTTTCGAGTTCCGACGGTGGCAGATTTTGGACCTTAGCTACATGATTCAGATGAATTCGGCCATTGCCTGGAGGAGAATTCAATTCGACCGACGACTCTGATCACTTTTTCGTATGGTTTCTTAGGTCAATACCAAGAGACCGCCTGCGATTTTTCCTTCCTCATCCTTGTCATCTCTTTTCACACACATACTTATATGTACTATCCCATCACACAGCGGGGGAAGAGCAGTGGTGAACTTAGAGCTTGTCGTGACTGAGGCGAAGACTCGCTGGAGGAGATACCTGAAGCTGAAAAACTTGCAAGCCGTCAGCCGTCCCACAGCCAATGACCGAGCGCGAAACCTGATCTCACCATCACGAGGAGAAGGGAACCGTCACATTGGGATACGTAACAGTAAATGATAGACCTATCGTTAAACTACGGTTTTGATTATGATTGCAACATGATTTTTGTCCAGAATGTTTTTTTCAAATTAATATTTGCTTCTTAAAAGTTATAAATTACTTTAATATTATGAGATGTGATGTAATGTTTCACAATTTTTATTTTACTATTTTTCGTATATTTTTATTGTTGTATAATGTTGGCTGAAATAATGAGCTCTTTTCATTATTGGGAACCATAATTTCGACAGTAAAACGGCAGAAATATATTTCAAAAAATGTCTTATTAAGTACAGTTTTAAAAGGACATGTATTAAAAAAGTACTAAAACTAAAAGTCAAGGTTTGAACAAAAAAACTTTATTTGATAAAAGAAACTATATTAAACAAACAATAATATTAACCAAAATTATTATTTCTGTAAAAAACATATTTAAACTTTATTATTCAAAGAAACATGATTAAACGTCAAACACTGTGACAAATGAAAACAAAAACACGCCCGCTTTGTTTGCATTTAAATAAAAAAACTGCTTTTTACACCCTTACATTATACTTTTATACTTATGGAAGCGGACATATAGTTGAGGCGTCTTCAGCGCACTTCCCCGAAAGAAAAAAAAAACTACCCTAATTTTGTTTAATGTCCAGGCTCTGTAAATTAACCTATAACACATTTGTGAATTGTATTTTGGAACGTATTCACACTTCGCTTACAGAACACCAAAGCACCTCCAATGACTGAACGTGGCAACAAATGATAGCAACTGTTTTTTTCTCACATATTCGCCGTCATGGATCGACACCGAACGGCCTGACTCATATTTATTTATTACCTGTGCCTCTTCCTAACTTATCGAATAAGAGTCCTGATTAGAATGGCACGTGGAAGGATCCATTGAATTGCAAATAGTTCATCCAATTTATCGCATCACATGATATTGCACTCTGATGACATGGTTAATAATATTTCTATGCCGAACGCGTGAATATCTACCAGTCACAGTTGTGTGAGACCTTTGAAAGCGAGTTCCAGGCGATGACCAATTATGTAACAACACTAAGTAATTATTACTCCATTAAACTCTCAAATATTCATCTGACCAGATGTATATCGCTCTGATAAGACATGGATGATAAACCGTGAATCTATTGCGAACCAGATTCAACCCGCCCCTTGTCAAATATATGATTTCACTTTGTACTTTTAACTGACGTTTGAAATCTTTAACCCAAGCCATATCACATTTTGTGGCAAAGATACAGTAATATCTTGGATAATATACTTGTAATGACAGTTGTACAAACGACGGGTAAAATAAGAAAAAACAGTTAAAGTGGAAACAGGCGAGTCAAAACATACACATTGGAATCTTGAACTTGGTGAGAAAAGAAAACAAAACGTTATCAACTTCGGCGACTTATCAAGGTCCAAGTGGCACCCAGTGACTTTCCAAATCTGAACCCAACTTGAAGTGGCGTATTTTAAACGGACTCTCGTAAAAACTCTTGTGAATAGCATCCTACGAACGGCAAGGGCAAAAGGGTCCTCCCGGCAAAATCAAATACTCCGGCAATCCCAGACCTATCAGATCCCATAATCTCTCCGGCAGTAAACGACCCGAATAACTGATCAACTGACTGAAAACATATCAATCGCTGGCGGTAAACTGAGAGAAAAAACAAATTGGACCAATAGACAAGTTTCTAGAGTCTAGATATAAGACAACGAAACCAACAACTAGAACAGAAACAACTTTTCGAGGTTTGGTAGCCAATCATATGTTCGTAAAGAGGTGACGGGGAAATCAATGAAGTTCAAGATATCAAGATTTTGGAGACTTGGGAATTCCAATAAACGAGGTTTCTTGTATTATCTGAACGCGTAGTATTGCTACATTCCCTGGGGCATAAAACTGATAGAAGCATAAAATAAGAAGCATCTGTGAACTTGTGTAATTTCAGACTGAGCCGTAAGTTGTTTTATTCCATTATTGAAGTTGAGTAGATGGACGATAGATTTTAAAAAGTCAATTCTATTCGAGAATTCAAAAACACATTCTGACAAAGTACTGAATTTGAATGACCCATATAGATAGGAAACAACCATGAGACGATTGCGGGGGTGGTGGAAGTAATCAGTAAGTAATCAATATGCTTCACCGCTTAGTGGACGGAAACGTTGGCTTGCGGGGATATCCCTACATCTGCCCAACTGTTCGTCAGCATCTTTCCTCGTCATCATTTTTGGCTAAAAAAGATGGCAAAATTTTTTGAGCCTCAATATTATTGTTATGAAATGAATAAATGTAATCGTTAATGTTTATTATATATAAAAGCACTGAGTTTTAATGACCAATATTTAGTAAAAATGTGGTGACCTTCAGCAGCAAAAATGCTTCTGAACAAATACAAACAGTGATTGCTCTAAAAGTAGTGCGCACATTGCTCAAAAACAACAAAAAATACACTCCTATAATGCTGCAGTGAATGAAATATTTGAAGAAAGTGGTTTTCACAAATACTACAATATCATGATGTAGTATAAATACAGTACAACAGATCTCTACATACAGGAATTTTAAAACAATTGCTGTTCCGCAACGCAAAACATGAATAGTAAATATTTAATGAATACAATTCTGTCAGTTCGAGCAGTGCGAGAACATAGGGGAAAACACGATAATGTATTTAGATTTAATAGTCTAAATCAAAATTTTTTCATTGTTTTTTGTTTTCCCGAGTTTCTGAGCATCTATCAAAATCATAGACACGTCTCATATGCCATCATAGACACGTCTCATGTGGCAGAGGGCTGCATAATTTTCTTTCAATTTCTGCGCGCATTGGAAACGAGTAATAGATGAAATTGAAAAAAAAAATACAACTAAATTTGCTTTGAAATATATAGGGGAGTGTCTCCCGTCTCCCCACCAGAGCCATCACAATAGTTTCAATCTTTTAAAAAAGCATAAAAATGACGGAGAACGTGCACTGACGCGAGTGTGGGCGTTCCACAGGGTATGGCATGACGGAGGCGTCGCCGGTGCTGACGCAGGGCCGCAAGGGCTTCATGGCGGCGGTGGGGCCGCCGCTGCCGGCCACTGAGGCCGTCGTCATCAACATGGACACCCTCTCCTCCGTGCCGCACGGCCAGGAGGGCGAGCTCGTCTTCCGTGGCCCGCAGGTGAGTGCGCGCACGCCCCCCCCCCCGCGCCGCATCCAGAGCGACACACCTAGCAAGAGGAAGTTTAACGAAGCAGGGTCATTGCATGCAAAAAAGTAGATTTTATGACGTGACTCCTTCAAACTTGAAAATAGTTTGGGATTTTGTTGTCAATGATGCCTACATCTTCGAGGTACAATATTAAACTTTTCTGATTCTTCGGCAACAATGCACTCTTAAAACCTAAGACTTATTGTGAACACCCTTATATTCTTCAATTTCTTTGCTCACATTTAACGTTTCTGAAAATTCTAAAAGTTTGTGAGTATATATAAGATACGTAGTTAAATTATTCATTAAAGATCAAATTTACATCATGCTATTCTTGACATACCACAATAAAAAACTTCCTTAAAACGCAGTTACTCGAAATGCACCCTTTTTAAACTTATGAAAATCTGAAATTATATTGCATTTAGGATGTTATAGAATCTATTAAATTTTCTTGATGATATCTTAAAAGGAACAACAATTATCATTAAAAATACTCACTTGAGCCAAGGGGCAGTATGCAACCCGCACAAAAATTCATTGGACAACATCCCAAAATATTTGCAAGTTTGAAGGAATCGTGTCATAAAATCTACTTTATTGCATCCTTTCTATGAGAGACGGTTTCGAACGGAAACCGAACAGCTTGAGTTCACTGCTACTAAAGCAAACGCTAACAGGGGGGGAGGTGAACGTCCTTCTTTTTGGTTACAAAGGCCAACCTTTACAAAGGCTCTTGACTTTCAAAAGCGTAAGGATAGGCTTTCTTCCTCTGTAACCCTTTAGTGTGGGATGTTTGTGGTAGTATCACGTGACTGGCCACGGAGGGCAGTCGCGGACCGGAACGCGTTACGTTTCGGTCATTCATGAAAATCGACGGCGAAGACTGCGGACGCTGTCCAGCAGAGGCTCGCGCGTCTTGGCGACAACAGATGCATTTTCACCGGGCGAATGAAACTATAAATGCTCTGTACTTCAAACCATGCTATCTCTGTATATAAAGTGTAAATAAATGCTCATATGTTAGGTTATCCTGTCGTCTTATTTTCATCACGACCCTACGAGGGTGGCGGAAAAGCGAGTATAATTCGGCTGCTCCATGCCAAAACACTGTAACCAACATTCCTTTCAAAAATGCGATGTATGTACTTTTGCATATACTGCGGACTATTATATAAAGGCGCAGCTTCAAACCAGACTTATTTCTGAATCCCTTGAGTATGTTCATTGATTTTTCTTGCTTAAAATCCAATATGTACACATCAAAATCTAAGGAAAAACACAAACGTGTTTTCTCAAAATTGTTTTTTTCATTTACTGTGTTTTGGCATGAAGCAGTTGAACTATCCCAAATCTAGCTTCTGTAAATACTTCATTGCTTTTAGATGTTTTGACCTCTGTTATGGTGTGACTTGCGTTTTCATCCTCAGAAACACGGTAGGAAAGTTACACAAGAGAAAATTATAATCTTGGTAATCTTTCGTGTAACCATCTGATTTCTACCGTTCAGAAATAATATTAATGAAAATATTTGCTATACTATGTTCAAATAAGGGAAAGGAACTATACGTATGTAGAAATGAGGGCTATGTGTTACTTATAACATCAAACATTCGTATATCTGCAAGCTTTTGTATTTTAAGGAAGTCACGGAAGTCTCCTATGTTTATTTTCTGAAGTATTTAAATGAACTGATCATTGACACATTTTAGAAACTAGATTTCATGTCATTTTGACAAGTGCATTTTTAAGAAAATTGGTATACAAGAAACAAAACGATTTTTGGCACAGATTATGTATCTCACATTGATCCTAGGAATTAAAACCGTTCCATTTCTTGTATTATGATAGGTAAACCTAGAAATACAATGTTAACTTGCTTTCATCTTGAATACTTTTGTGAAATTTGCAACTTAATCTTCCGAAAGTTTGAAAACATTTATAATAGATTGAATGGTACTCAGGGGGGGGGGGAAAGAAAGAAATTGAAAGGATATTGGGTGATCTTATGTCAATCACAATACTCATTCTTTTTTATGTTCTACCATAATCCCCCAAATTTAGGAGTAACATTTCTAACATGTCAACACGTTTTGTTATTGAATAACTACATGCCTTTGGGCGGCCAGTTAGACCCCCTGGCAGCAGAAGATAAATAAATTATATAATAAATTTAGAAAACGAGTAGCAGTGTAAACGTAGCTCACGCATCAAGAACAAAACTATTTCATATAGTTAAGTTAGATTCCAGAGGAGGAGGTTACGAAGGGTCGAAGATGTGTTTTGGTAATTTTGGTTTTGGTCGATTACGATGGGGATTATGTTGACCTAGTTGAAAATGAAGTGCAGATGAAATATTGTGAGATAGTTGTGAAATAATTGTGAGATAGAATTTGTCTGAAATTTGCAGAAAAAATATTGAATTGGAAGTATACCTAACTCAGAATAAAATTGTATATTTGAAGAAAACCAAGGGACTTAAATAATAGTACTAAGCTAGATATTCTGAAAAGTTTGTTTTGGATGCTGACCCCCAAATTGCTTCATTTGGTTAGCTTGAGCATGTCCTCAAAGGAAAGCTCTGCCCCGCAGGTGATGAACGGCTACTGGCAGCGGCCTGAAGACACCGCGTCGACGCTGGCGGCCGGCGGCTGGCTACGCACGGGGGACGTGGGCCGCCTGGACGAGAACGGAGACTTCCTCATCCTGGACCGCGCCAAGGAGCTCATCAAGGTCAAGGGATTCCAGGTGGGACAGGCATTAGCTAACACATCTCCCAGCAGCGCACCCAATAATCATACAAGGAGCGCGTTGTACAAGGAGCGCGTTGTACACCCACTGCCCCACAGCAGGAGGGATTTTTAAAAGTCGCCAAAGACAGATTCGATTGTACATTAGTTGAAGTACATATTTTGAAACACACGTGTTGCTTCTTATCTCAAACGCAGCAATTCATTGTAAGAGGCTAGCTGCTCAAATTGGTTGTTTTCCTTGTTTTTTCCCGTCATTACCGGACGAATGACGAAAAAAGAATAAAAACCAAACGCGCCACGGACCGCGCGCGATCTTTCCTTCTCGTCCTTGTCCCCTCCTCTCCCATTCACATGCATTTGACATTTCTATGCGCTACACTATGACACATGCAGGAATACCAGTAGGGAGCATAGAGCTTGCCCCGGTGGGGGAGGTACCTCAAGGATGAAACCAGGTAGCCGGCGACGTGTAGATTGGCGCCGGTTCTCAAGCTTCAGTGGGAAAGGAATACCTCCACCTACCTGGTTATATCAGCATTACACTTACAGGACTAATTTTACTAGTTGACTTACGTTCCCACTTACCCACCAGTAACCAATACGGCATTCACTCACTAAATAAAAAATAAATAAAATCGATGGTTGTTCTTGTGCACGTTTAAAATGAATAATATTTTGTAATAAATGTAGTTAGAATAATTGACTCGCTTCCTCAGTCTGTATATTTTTAAGTATTTGCCAATAAAATGCTTTACACTTTTACATCCGCATAACACATACTCATTTCTTCATCGTTACCCAAATTACTACTTGGTATGAAGATAATACTTTTTACATAACTAGACAGCTTGTAGACGCTTGACATTGGAATGCAGTGAGTTTATCCACTCCCCCCTTATCTTAACGCTTAGTGACTCGGTTCCCAGACAGACAATAAGTCCTCACGCGATGGAGCGGAATGCGGATTGTGCATGTAAGAAATCTTTTGTGATTTTTTAGTGAGGGAGGGTCTAAATACCGAAAATAACATTGAAGTCAAATTTGTTAGAGGAAGGAAACTGGGCTATTACGTTTGCCTGTTATACTATTGATTGATTAATTGATTTTTCGTGTTCGGGCGCGTCAACTGCTTTGTTCATTAGTCCCATTAGTGTAATGCTTGCTTTTAACATGGGAGATGGCGGTGTTCCCCCTGATAGTGAGATCCGGCGCCGACCTACGCAGGCTTTATGGGTTTCCTCAACCAGGTGTCTCCCACTCGCGTGGCACCGCCCGCCCCAGTCAGTACAAGCTTAAGTCCCCCGACTGGTGTCAAGTAGTATAGTGCATGTAAATGTAAGTGTGTAAGGGCTGAGGATAGGACGAGGAAAAAGAAGTCGACAGATTTGGTTTCGAAAGAATGTTGGTTTTTACAATTGTGAGGTATTTTGAGGATATAAATAATCATAACGTTCTCCAAAATATATGTTCTGAATGCGAATGCGTCCTCACACAACATGGAATTTACGATTCAATTTTTAAAATGAGATTACAGGTCATGGTATCGTGAAGGTTATGCAATAGTAACAGACTCAAAGTAGATGTTGATGAAACAGTAATTTCTGCTAAATAACAGGTGCAAAGGCAGAGCAGGTTGTTACAGACAATAGCACCATCCTCGATGCGCAGTGAGCTGTCACACTGTCGTTAGTGTGTGAATGCACGTTCGTGCTTCTGAATGTCTCATGGTTTCCTGCTTGCTGTGCTGATAAATACAATGCACGAATCAGTGAAAATTGTCCTTGGTGATTCTGATATACAAATATTTACACTATGTATGAATAATTTGTGTTAACGCAAGGTCTTACTATGTAGAGGAAATAAATTGGTTTCAGTACTGTTGCTAATCTCTGAGTAGGAATAGTGCGATAATTCAAAATACTTTATTGTAATATTTATATATATTACACGTATCACCATTTTGTACTTGTATGCAGTCACGGATAATCACTGTATTTTAATTTCATTTAGTTTAGTAAATGCGTTATTCGAAGTCATTTTTATAAAATTAACTCTGAAATTTCTGCGTTGATATTGAGAAAGTGCAGTTATCATGCACAATTATTTATGAATGCTGACCCAACTGCACAAAATGATTTTGATAATACAGCAAACCCTCTTTAACACGAATTTCAAGAGACCGAAATAATCGTAGTTCATGTTATAAAAATTCCTGTTAATCGATTATTATAAATGGCTGTATTACTGTAATCCCTTACCGGAACCCAACTTTTGTTTGTGTTTCGACGAAATTCGTGTGAAGTGAGTTCTTGATAACAAGAGTTCACTGTATTTTGTTTCTACATGAAACTTCTGTTACTAAAAATGTTCTTTCTACAAAAAGAAAGCGCGTGTGTGCGTTTCACATAAACTTTTGAACCATTGCTCGAATTGAATCGATTGCTCTCAAATTACACCTTCGGAAGAGCCGGATTCGGATACCGGAGAGTTCGTAATTCTAAAACGTTTCTTCAAATTTTATTGCACCTAACATTTTTGTTGAGAGGAATTATTCAATCTGCAACGCATTTAGGGGCCGGCTTTGGTTTTAGGTGACTTGGAGCAAGACCGAGGGGGGCCAGAAGGAGCGGGCAGGATGGCTTTTGGAGGGCTGAGAGGGCAGGGGTGGGAGGATAGTTGGAGAGGTGGAGAGGGGGGGGCAAATGCGGGAAGAGCCGAGCCTTTACGAATGACGAAGGGGGCGAAGCCACATAATGGTGAATAAATGCCTCAGCAAAAGCTGATTATTTTTGAGGATGCATAAATAAATAGTATTGCTGCCTTATGTCAAAGATTTTAGAAAAGAGGTACCGCAAGCACATCGATCACTGAGTGTCGGAAATGTCGAGAATTATTAATCTTGCTTTGCACACAATGGTCGGCATTACTACATGGTGAACACGTGAGAACGTAATTTACATTACATTCTATAAAAATAGCGTGCGTAAAAAAACTTCCACATTAACGAAGCAGAAAATAGTGAAGTTGTGGAAAAATAAATGACTTTTCTTTGTCAGAATAGGGAATATAATAACACCTTAGATAATCAGATATAATTTGTCCAATAGAAATTTATTATTTAAGAAGTAGGTTGTTGACATTACTTTTCTAGATACAGAAGTAGGAAAAAAATAAGGACACACATTTATAATTACAAACAAGAAATTACTCTCTTACTCTTCATTTTTAATTTATTCAGTCCGTTTTAAAGTATGAAGTGATTAGTCATTCTTTTCACTGCTCTTATGATTTATTCATAATATAAGTAAATGGTTTTTGATAAATAAAGTATATATTGTTAACGACTCTACACTTTTGAACTTGTTTCTATTGCTTCCAAAGAAACAATGTTTTAACCTTTATTCAAAATTCCTTTTAACTACTGTGAACCTTCAGTTGACAGCTATTCGCACGCAATCTCATCCGCGCTTTTCTAACCGGTGACGGGATAATAATTCTTGGAGACCTCGGGCAACATCGCCTCTGCGGAACATTTCTGAATGCTCTCGATATTGAAAATAAAACACGCCAATAATTTTTCTTAATACGCTACTGTATTGCGTGTAGCATTCGTACCTCCTTCCATTTTTGAAAAAAAGGTGCCGAACTGATGGACATGTTCAAAAATATTGACAATAGTACAAATGTATTAAAATGTTAATTGTTTATATTATCCAAGGAAAACGCCATATGAATTTGTAAGGTCATAAGGTCCCGTCGACAAGCATTATCTATAGTTTCTATTTTCGCCGTCAGAGGTCAGCATGCTCCATTGGATAGGCAATTGCAGGCAGCTCGAAAGTGTCCTGATGCAGGCCGCCGTAATGAATACATTTATTGGCCACATGAATACATTTGTGGCCATATTCTACTTCGGGCGTTCCTACTTCAGCCATTTTTGGAAAATGGGAACCTTACCCGCGAATTAATGGGATTCAATAGCTCTCGCATATACATACACACGGGGGTGTATCTATTGTAAGGTAGAAACGGTACGTGCCATGAAAGCCACTCAGGAGGGGCGCTATTTAGAGTATACACGCTAAAACAAATAACAACCCTAATTTGAAATATCCTAACAGGGGCGCAAATTCTAAGCCTACCATAGACGTCTGAATACCTAGATTCGCCTCTGTACATACATAGTGTGAGCCATTTCTGGTGGAAAAATACACCACTCTCTTCTTGTTACTTAGATGAACAAATGTTTGCCACTTTGTCGAGAAAGTCTTCTTTACTACGTACCAGTTCCTTGATTATTTTTCTTCTTCTATAAAGCCCAGAAAGAGTCAAATCGCTGAAGGTATTTCTAAGTACTGCTGATACTTTAAAAACTACTTTTTCCCGGACGTAAATAAAAACGCACATATCTGAATTGTCTGAATTGGAATACATATTATGACTAGAGACCGGATTTTTATGTAATTACATATTTTTTGTCTTTCTACTTACCGTTCTCAAAATTGTAATCTTGGCGAATCATAGCCCTCCTAACACAATATCGAATTTTTTCGTTACATATTTTTACATATTTAGCACTATATTACATATTTTACATATTTTGTTGTTTTCACACTAGATTTTCTTATTTTATCAATTTTCTTCTATTTAATTCCATATTTTTTGGTAAAAGATGTATTTTTTAATTGTAATTTTTGTAATTTCCTACATTGTTAGGAAAATCTGGGTGTGCAAAGCATCATTGACACCGCATTTTGTGATCTGTAACCTTAATTTCGGAGAAAAATTTGCGATCACTGACGTGTAACACACCGATGAAGATGCTGCAGTGTATGTTTGCTGGTCGTAGATCTCGCCAGTTTGTGCAATGGCTTCTATTGTGATTAGTACAGCTGCTAAACTACAATTGGATGGTCCTGGATTACAATAGATGAAGCTTTTACTACTGAGGAGAAAGTTGTTTGATGTGAAGTGAGCAGTTTTTCTAAATATAATTTCGTATAACGAAAATGTATTTTATTATTAGTGTATTTTAGTATTACATATTATATCCGATTTTACATATTTATTACATATTCTTACTATTTTCATTACATATTTATGAATATATTTTGACGTTTTATACTACATATTTTTCCGATCTCTAATAATGACGCAAATGAGTCTAGAGCAGCGCTTCGAGTTTTGGAAGTACGCACAAGGGTGACAAACAGGCTGCGACAAAATGGGGACGGGAGAACACCATCCGTGAAAATTATGCTTGAGAGGCCTACGTAGAATACACGCTTGCAAACAAACACACTTAGATACGCATGCATACATATACATTATCATGAACACGCATACATTAGATACACAGTCATATAATTTCTTTTCTTATTTAAATTCAGAATCACAATGTGGATTTTTAAAGTTAGCTCTTTAAACATCCGAATTAGCTCCCCACCCACTCTGTCACTTCACTCCTCTCCACTACACTGCACTTTCACCTTGAACTTCAATTATTTTAAAGTGGCCGATGACATTAGGTCATTGTTACACCTCCTGCCTTATAAAATGAACATTGATAACAGTGAAAAGCACATTTCCGAGGCCACGTGCCCCGTTGTGAAGGACGTTACCGAATTAGTTAAAAACTAGTGGTGCTACAGAATGGCACAGACATTCCCGTATTAGTTTTCTATTTCCTTGGGTTTTCGCTAGATATTCGGAATTGCCACATACTCTTTCTTGCCAGCTACCATCTATCACCGCCAAAAGTATATTTTTTTGTCATTTTCTTAATTTTTCGGTTCCCTATTGGTAGGACGGAAACATTAATTGTAGAATATTAAAGAACACAAAAACCTGGTCATAAATGGCAATTTTCTTTTGAAAATTATGTGCCGTTTAAGAGAAAATGGCGCTTTAGCGCTACTAAAAATGCGAAATTTGAAGCTCATTTTCACAGAAAAGTTTTGAGTTTTCAAAATACTTTATTTGAAGTTATTTGAAGCACTTACACTCACAAATATAATAATGTTTACAAATTGCTGGTAATGTGCATATTAAAGATGTGAGAGATCTTTCAAAATATTTACATTATATAATTTTTGAAAAAACAAAAAAATAACTCAAAATAAACTTTACGCTATACTAAAGAGTGTAATTAGCACTATCCATTACAAAAGTTTCAAGAAAAAAATTGCAGCCATATACGAGAAAATGACGTTTGAGCATTTCTGAAAATGCCGAAATTTGAGCTACTTTTCACAGAAAACGGTAATGTTTTCGAGAAACTTTACTTGACATTATTTAACGCATATATACTCGTAAATATAATAATGTGAAAAAATCGCCGATAATGTAAATATTAACGACGTGAGAGACAAGTAAAAAAATTTACATTTTTGTAATTTTTGAAAAAACCAACCGATAGACCAAAATGGCTTTTATGTCAGTGATAGACTACATTTACCACTATCCCTACCAAAAGTTTAAAGAAAAAATTTGGAGCCGTTTTGAGAAAATCTGGTTTTTGTAATTTTTTAAAATTGCATATATTGCACGCAATATTGCACGAAAACTACCAAAATTTTGAAAAACATTTACATGACCTTTATGAAAGAACTCAATTTGCAGAACAAATTTTATTTGAAGAAATAATCTCTGTCTTCAATTTTGTAGTTGGAGAAAGACGCCGAAAAAATTCAAACTTACAACATTTTCGAAAATTCAGAGCTGTACGTGAAAATCGGACCTATGCCATGTTAAAAAGTGTATTTTACTCTATTCATACAAGAAATTTAAAGAAAAAATTTGGAGCGGTTTTGAGAAAATTTCGAAAATCCCCGGGGGGCTTCATATAAAGTACCCCCAAATGTTGATGAAACTTTTTAAAAATCTTAAAGCTTCGACTAGAATCAGATCGATAGGAGAATATCCATTTTGGAAGAAATCGTACGTATGGTTTAGGCGCTCGCTGTGTTCACAGACAGACGGACGGACGGACGGACGGACGGACGGACGGACGGACGGACGGACGGACGGACGGACGGGCGGGCGGGCGGGCGGGCGGGCCGGCGGGCGGACGTTTTCCTTTCAATTGGGTTTTCGGAATCAAGGACCTAGAAAACAGGGTTTCTGGCTACACCGCGTGTTAGGGGATTTTTTTTTCTTAATTTAGCAAATGGTTTTATCCACTTATTTGTTTTCACGGCCCGGCAATTAATTTTTTTCCGCCGAAAATTAGCCATTTTTTTCGCGCAGCATTACATAACTTTCCCTATACTACGTATATCACTCCGTGTATACGTGCGTATACGGGAAAGTAACTAGTTGAATGTGGCGTCGCCGACGCTGTAAACTGTTTTAAAAGTATATTACTGTGTTGAATATTTCTTTCATATTTTATTTCTTTCATGCGTAGCTTTGTTCAAATATGTTCTTAGAGTATCTTGCATTGTACTTATCAATGAATCGTAGTATCTGTTAATGTTATGCTCCAGTTCAAAAATTCCCAACACTCAATGGCGTTGTATATTAACTCTAAAAGAGAAATGAACTGATCATATTGCAATTACAAAATTATAATATCTGTAAAAAATACTTATAGGTTTATGAATGATGCGACAGTACAGCTATATTTTTTACGTATTGTTTTCCAATATGAACATAAATGGTCACCTGTAAGCTGTTGTTCTGCGTTATTCTCTAATGCTAATATAATATCATTCTCCGTTAGTTCGGATAATTCTGAGGCAAAATCTTCTACAACTACATTCGATTCCCCTGAGTTGCCTAACTCTTCCATATTTTTGTCCCCTATTTTAAGATTTTTAAACTGCACAAATCCGGTCTTATTTTTGCTCTGAAGGCGAATATCGAGCGCTTACTATTTTGTATGTTTATGTGTATAAGTTGTAAGTCACATTAAATTGAAAATCGATCTTTGCACGCTTAAGAAATGAATTGTTTAGTATTTACAGTTTTTGTTTCCTTCGTATTCTCTTCACTTTCTTTAAATTTAATGTTCCAAGGTAAGTTGCAAATTTTACTTCACACTTCACTACAACTAAAATACTTCAGAATTTACAACATATTCTACCGGTCGATATTCATTTATTTTTTTCTCGTTTGTCAAAAATCAGTGTTGTCACATTCCTGGAAGAAAATATTATGGTGTCGTGGACCGAAAATAACCACGGAATAATGGGGTTTAATCAACGCCACCTGCATAAATCTATTTAGGTGGCGTTGGTTTAATTTTCGTCATTCTCACAAAGATCGTAGATCCAAAACACGAAAAAAAACACGTTTTTTAACAATTTCTTGGAATCTTACGGCCGCGGGCCGGATCGAAAAACAAATTATCAGTTCCCCAACAGGAGACCGAGACGCGTTCAATGACACCTCATATGTCTCGATTGTTGCATGGGAAGTGGTCTAGTCGTGAGGCACGGAAATCTCCACACACGCACGGTATCGGAGTTTACTCAAATACTATTTAGGGATATTCATTTTATAAGGTAGTGGGTGTAACAATGACCTAATATCGGACTCCTTGAAAAAGGTGAAGTTTATACGTATATGATGCTGATGCCTGTATGTATGAGGTAACAATGACCTAATTTCATCGACCACTTAAAAAAAAGTCGAAGTTAACACATACACGATGCTGATGTTTGTGTATGTGTGGTAAAAATCACCTAATGTCATCGGCCACTTGAAAAGAAAATCGAACTTTACATATATACGATGCTGCTGCTTGCGTGTGTAATATGAATGACCCAATGTTATCGGCCACTTTTTAAAAAAATCACATAATATGAAGCTGATGCTGGTGTATGTGACCGGCAGACTGACATTAGGTCATTGCTACACCTTCTGCCTTATAAAATGAATCTTTTTAACAGTGATAAGCACATTTCTGAGACTTTCTGAGTCTCTCTAGTCATCGACAGCTTTTAAAAACGTCGAAGTTTACAATATCCGATGCTGATGCTTAGGAAGCGGATTTCTATGATTTTGCATATTTTTGTCCGTTGGTTCAGGACATAGCTAAGTAAAATTTCTCGACGTTTGATTAGAATATGATGCTACATAGATTAATATGTTAGTGCATATTTGTGCATATTTGGCTGATTTTTCCTGTTGGTGCATATTCGTGTAATTATTGGCGCATATTTTGCATACTTCGTTAAAAGAGACTGATCTATAAAAAGTTTCATCTTTTCAAAGAATCTTATGTAATTGTGAGCGTTCATTGATTCGAGAGAGCCAGTCACAGTTTGCGTTTTAGTTTTCTGTAGATGAGAAAATACTTGTGCAAATATTGAATATTTCTTGAGAACATATTTTTTGAACCAGTAAGAAGAAACTCAACAAGACATACAATGTACTTCACTAAGGTGAATATTTACTTCCATTATTTCTCTCGTGAAGTAGGGTAGATTATATTACGTTTGCACAAAAAAATATATCTTTTCATTTCAAGCAAATTTTCATTTCATTACAAGAATTTTATCAACACAGGTTTGTCTTATATGTTGTTTGAAATATTGTTAATTTTAAGTGCATATTAAAGGGCATATTTAAGAATTTTTAGGTCATAAAAGCGTATTTTTAAGAGCATATGTCAAGATTTTTTTAGGGCATAATCCGCTCCCTACAGATCGAAACTTAAATACATCATTCTTTGATCCTGCAGGAGGAGGTGATCCTATGCTATATCAACACTTATTCTGTTTTTTCGGACACCCAGAAGTTTATATTTCAATTCTGATGTGTCTAATGCTTATGCGCGTGACCTGCAGACTGACATAGGTCATTGCTACACTTTCTGCCTGATAAAATGAATCTTTTTAACAGTGATAAGCACATTTCTGAGACTTTCTGAGTCTCTCTAGTCATCGACAGCTTTTAAAAAAAGTCGAAGTTTACAATATCCGATGCTGATGCTTGTGTGCGTGACCGGCAGGTGGCGCCGGCGGAGCTGGAGGCGCTGCTGCGGCAGCACGCGTCGGTGGCGGAGGCGGCGGTGGTGGGGCTGCCGGACGCGCGCGCGGGCGAGCTGCCGTGCGCGTACGTGGTGCCGCGCGCGCCGCCGGCCGACGCGGCCGCCGGCGCCGCCCTGCGCGCCGCGCTCGCCGCCCACGTGGCGCAGCACGTGGCGCGCCACAAGCACCTGGCCGGCGGCGTGCGCCTCGTCGCCGACATCCCCAAGAACGCCTCGGGCAAGATCCTACGCCGCCAGCTGCGCGACCGCCCGCCCGCCGAGATCGCCACGTAGAGGGAGCACGCGTCCAGTTGCGGGTGTTGGTGGGGACGTTCGGCGGCTTTGCGGAAGCCCATAAGTGCGAGGTCTGATCTGTTGTGTATTCAGATTTAAATGGAGTGTCGCGTCAAGGTCACGAGGTGAAGGGGGAGAGAGCCTTTTCATTTAAATGGGAATCCCGATACCAAACATTTTAATCGTAACGAAGTTCCCGATTGGATGACAATGTCTCCACTCTCTGTCCATCTCGTGACCTTGTTGTGCCACTCTGTTTAAATCGCAGTATAGTAGAGGGTTAAATTTCCGCGGGCGAGATCTAACGTGTCTGGGAGGCATGTTAGTAATTCTCTGTCTGTCTGAGGCACGTTAGTATCACGAGAAAATCACGCCTCGTTATTGGTTATCGTCTGTTAGTGTAAATACAATCCACGAGACTTAACCATTGCCCGAGGAGTGAAACAATTTTAATATCCGGCTGATTATGACGACGCCACCAACTACCACTTTTAATGTCAAGACCGAAGGCTATACCAAATTTCGTTGATGACAATCTGCTTTTATATTAAAGTTGACTGGCAATCGCTCATGCATTTCAATATTGACTCCGAGACTTTGTCTTTGAGCCTCCGCGATTTTTATAAAACAACATATTTCAAACGAATTTTATGATATAATTCTTTTAGAACTGCTATCTCGTGATCGCTCTCGAATTTTCTAGTTGACAGCCGGAGTCCAGAATTCGATCTCCATAGTTTCATAGTACATTATTGAATCTGTGAAATGCATAATTTCATTGACATATTTATGCCAAAAATTACAGAAAACACGATCTGGACGGGCCACAACTGGCGAACTCTAACACATCACGCTGGGACAATATAATAAAGCTACCACTTCAGTTCCCAGAATCTAAGCCGAAGCAATAACTATCTTAACGCGCCTGTGATTGTGATTCAGTCGTAGTAGGAAGAGCTAAGAACGGAGCGTATTTTTTTCGAGGTTCTGAATAATAATGGCCCTACTACGCATAATGTCAGAGTTCTGGCTATCCAATTGTGATCATCGGGGAAAATGTATGGACTCCCGAACACTCATGATTCCGGAGTATTGGACACCTGACAAGCACTGCCTATTTTTCCGTCCAGTATTGTCGACATTTCTTACAATCTGCAGTGGACGAAGATAATTTTTCTAAACGGATTTACCAAAAGATGTCCCAATGCAATATTCTATATAAATATTCTATTGGTCTTACTTAGCACTCATTTTTTGACATTTTGGTCGAGAATTATCATTTCGTCCTCTAAGCCTCAGTGTGGCACAAATTCCGGAGATCATTTCTGTAATGATCCTGAGACAGTTCGTCTTCTTTCACGAGGCGGACTGCCACTGGAGTTCCCCATCTTTTCCGAGTGGCGAATTTTCCGAGTCCCCATCTTTTCCGAGAAATTCGGCGACCACTGGCTACAGGTTTTGCCGATGTTGTCCGTTCAAAAGTGTCAATACTTTGTAGGTTCTTTTGCGAGAAGAATTGTTTCATCTTTTTCTGTGATTCATCATTTTTCTGTCCTTCATTTCATCTTTCGTTGCGTCGAGTTTGGAACCAGATCCTCATCGTGCAAAGCGGCTACAACGACAGATCGAAGGGACACCCAAATTAGGTAATCATTATCAATGTTTTCCATTTTGAGTTGTCGACATTTGAAATCTATGTTAATTGTACAAACGTATCATCGTTCTGTTTTATTTCATTTCTACATTCCCTTTTTTAACAACCACTCATTAGTTTGACGTCTCTATTAAGGCGCACCTCCCTTCCCGCACTTCCATGTCACCTTCAACCATTCCGTCATTCCACTCTGCAAGTCAGCATGCCACTTACGCCGACAATGCACCATTGCACCAAGCACCAATGCACAATGCACCAATGCACCACTGCCATTCTACGCCGTCAATGCTACTACCCTCTACCGGACCTTGCCCCTTTTGTGACAACTGATGCTAGAGAACTGACGTTTATTGGTTTCCAATATCACACGGAATTTGTGTTGATCGATTTTTTTTAAAAATCATTGTAAGGAAGTTGTCCTCTTTCAGCTATTCAATGTTATTATTAACTCATTTGTCATTTCTCATTTCTTCATCATTTAATTTTATCATATCATGAACCAGTTACAACTATCACGATAACCCATTTCCTGTAAAATGATAGCGTGACGTGTCAAAACGAGAGAATGTACAAATGTACGTACTAAATAACACGTACGAAATAACAAACATAAAATAGAATTTCAAGTAATTTAACGCATTTGCGGGTAAAGTAGGAGAAGGAACCATTTCACTACACTACAATAGCTGTTGCACAAAATGAATTATGTAAGTAATATTAGGTACTTAGTTTTCATTCATTTTGTAACATTATGCTCACTTCGCTCTCAGTAAATCTTATCTGCAAACCGATCAATACGACAAAGCCAATTATGAAAAATCTGTTACTTTCTATTATATTTTCTAATTTTCATTTACCGTGAGTGTTAAAGAGCACAATGATTTATTTAAGCACCACAGCTTCAAGCTACTTGTATAGGAAGATATTGTGTGTATAATCTAATTATTGTAAATAAGTTTGTACAATTACGAGAGAAATGTACAAAGGTAGTTGATAATAATGAGTGTTCAATTATGAAGATTGGAAATGGGGCCACGTGTGGATTGTGTATATTTGCGCACCATATAACTTTAAGTGAATAAAACATCATTATTGTTTGCAAAGGTGTTATGAGAACATAATTCATTCAAATTTATGAACAATATCAATTAATGACCGTATTGCATAAAAATACTTAATGATATGTTTAAATTAGTGAATTTATCGATATTTTTAATGACAATAAAAAAGGACATGCTTATCTGAATTTTAATACAAAATCTTAAAATCTTACAAGAACGTGTTATTTTAAAGTAAAGAAATCTTTAATTAAGCATAAACGAATAAGGAATACGTGAAGAGGAAAACTGAATTTTATAGTGTGTTTGTTTTGCAAACACCTTTTGCAATAAATATATTGTAGAAATTGTATTTTTGACTTTATTTTTTACTGAAACAAGTCATTTATTATATACTACACTATACTTTAAAGAAACTATCTCTATTCCTTCTTTAATTGGGAATTTCCTTAGCTGAAAAGGTAGATTTTAGATTTAAACAAACAAATAAAAAGTATTTATCGTCTTTTAAATTTTACAGTAATTGTCAGTTGAAAACTTTTTCTTGTTTTATCTTAGAAATCACAATGATATTTCTGCATGGCGACCAATGATGATATATTTGTTTGTCTTTAAAGTACAATAACTTTTATATTTTATTACAAACTTGTTTTCTTTCATTTCTTTCCGTTCTACAGTTTCCCGAAATTAATATCCTATGTTAACTGAGGTGGTTCTTCTCATAATTACTTGCAAAACAGAAATGAAAGATTTTACGGCAGTCTTACTACTGAGCCAGCCCCTTATGTTCATACACTCGGATGCTCGGAAACATCGTGGAGAGAGAACATAATGTTAAAACAATTACACGTTAGTATAGATCAGCTCATAGACTTTATATTTTACATACGAGTAAAAACGTATCATTTTGATGTCATCAGGGCACGGTTGAAGATGCTACGAAAGTGATTTCGAACATTTTAGTATAATTGAGATTCCTTAAGTCAGTGGTTGCCAACTCAATGCTCTGTGAGGTCACAGAAATCTGCTCTCTTGCTCCGAATCGACCGACCGAGCGAAGGTAGAGGCCATTGCGGCGGCAAGCGCACAAGTGTTGGTTCCAGTGATGGTATGGAAGTGGGGGGAAAAGGTTCGCTTGGAAAATCGATAATTACGATTTTTAACTGGTAATTATTATTTAGAATGTTTATTATTTAATAACAATATTAATGGTTATGTAATAGAAAATACATTATTACATAACTCAAAACAATATCCGACTCTTTATCATAACCAGTACTGTAATTCCACTTCCATTCTTCTATTAAATAACATTTTTAGAAAAGACAGATTTCACATTTTAGGACAATAATATTTTATACAACAGTATATAATAATACGAATTAGTTCGTTATGAAACAATAATTAATGTTAACAAATAGGTAACAAATACATACCCGGTAGGGGTCACATTAGAGAATTTTGACTTTATTATTGATGTACAGTTTTGTTTGAGAATGTTGTAAATCCTCGTGATTTTCAGTATCTTTTCCATTATATTCAATCTGCAAATTCTTCTACTTATTTCATGATTGCGAGCAATGCCAATTCTCAGAATTTATTTTAATCTACTTTTTTCTTTTTTAATCTATTTTTTTTCTATTTTATTTTAATCTAATTTTTCTGGGTCACAAAGCTACGTAATGCATTTGTAGGTTGGGCTTTATAACACACTGCAGTTCCTTCGAACATACTAAACATTTCGCAATTATTCCAGTATCTAAAGAAGGATACCTTTCTTCCCTAACAGAAAGAAAATTGACGGGTGTAGATGGTTTCCCTCTCATGTTGCCTGAAATACCGGCAAAGGCCCACTGCCAAGGTTTCGTTACCGTCTGCCCCTCCTTCCCTCCCCCAGTCATTCCCACCGCTTCTCCGAGTGCCTTATCTCGGAGAGGAAACAGTGCTCCGACGTCATTCCTTGTCCAGTTGGCCTTAAGTGTTTAGATTCATTATAATAGAAAGACTCGTTTTGTTGATATCTCAAAATTGGCATAGATAAACTAAACAAATATTTTATTTTTAAGTTGATTTTATGCGTATTGATTCTACGTATCTTACAGGTGCAATTTAAATGTATTTGCATTCGTAGCAAAACACGATATGATACGGTATAAAGATACGGTATATTTTAAAAAACTGTGACGTGATGTGAGGTTTTTATTGTGATATTCGTAATCTACGCATAACTTTGCGTACGTTACGCACTCTACCGTCCTGGAGGTAAAAATCGTGTATCCTAATGTAATGATTTCTAGTAACAGGTGGTCATCATTTCGCATTGTTTAAAATACCTCAATTACGACAAAAAAACTTGTATTGTAGGATCCTGATACCAAAAGAGTGGTTAAATCTTTTTCCAACATGTAGAAAATAACTTCCTCTACGTCATATATGTTGAAAATTAATTCGAACACGTTCTGTGAGCAGAATCTACATTTTGGGGTTCCTTAAGGAATTGATACCCAAAAATGATCATCAAAAATCAATTGATACCCAAAAAATTGTTTACAGCAAAATGTCTGTCTGGGGGTCGTTTGTGAACAACCCTAGCGACTAAATCGTAAGCAGATTTTTCACTAAAATTAACGATTCCCAATCGATCTGGTTGATGTGGATGTCCCTTGAATTTGAAACGGATATTTTATAAAATTTAATAAGATGAGATAATAAATCTGGGAAGATTGCCAAAAATGTTGCTTTTCTCCCAAGTTTGGGACTAAGAATGTCACGTGAAAGTGAGACATTGAATGAGCTGTAGGAAGAAGTTAAACAGTGCAGTCAACAATGTGATTTGTAATAATATTTATTTCCCCAGAAATGAATAAGATTTTCCTAACACCATGGATGGCTGTGTCAGGTAATGAATATTTGAATTATGTTTGTTACATTACTTAATAACATTCTAAATCGTGTAGAGAGAACAGAGGGAAATATTCAATTTTTTTATTTCAGGAACAAAATAAGCTCCAGGATAATAAAATATGTGTAGTAAAAAGAGAATAATTAATTGTTTTGTAAAATCAAATCCAAGTTAACGACGAATATTTATGGGTTTCTTCATCCATAGTGATTGCCAGACGAAATGAACGAAATTCGAATTCAGCACCCTTAAAAACTAATAGAACTGTTGAGAAAAAAAATCTTCCGGAATTTGTTTCCTGGGTCAGATGCCATTTGACTGGACTAATAGAAATCTCCGTATAACTGCCCGCAGCTGCGAGGCGAGGCTGGTAGCTCGCTTTCCTAGGTGCAATCGCGCGCGGGCGTGACAATCCGGCAGCGGTTGCGCGGCGACGCCGTTCGGTGCGCGTCGGGCGCCGGCGATCGCGGAGCACAGGTGAGTACTACATGGGCGGCCCCAACGTTCGACATTTCGGCGAATAGCGAGCGATTGCTCGACGTATCCTGAAAAGTGTGGTTGTCGAGCGTCAAACATTCGGTGCTACAGCACTACCAGAAACCTTCTGCGCATGCCCGAACGTGGCTTCCTGCCTCCCAGGCGCGGCTCGTCATTAGAGGCTGTAAGGCGGAGCCTCTCCTAGAGAAATCGGCCTCAAAAAGAAACTTAAAAATATGTTTTAACATGTATTTATTTATTAATAATGGATTTTTGAGTTGTATTATGTAACAATCATGTCGGTTCGTTAACGGCCGTCCGTAACGCATTTGAAGCTGTTGACAGGGTAGAGAGAAGCGGTAGGCTCCCACTTCATTCCGCCATAAGGCCTGTGTAACACGAGGAGGCATGACGTCCAGTATTCACTGCACAGGCGTACCGGCGGACGAAAGGCTGCGGACAGGCAGCCTTCAAGGGTGGGGGTCTAGGTTCTGAAGAAGGGCGTGCTCACCAGATGGCATTATTATGCAGTTCAGCGGCTAGCATTGCGCTTAACTAGTTTTCCCGATGCGCGGTAGAAGCGCTACTCCCTTAAGTCTGTATCAGATTTATTAATAGAAATAAAAGACAGGGAATACAATGCACTGTAATGCAATGCAATGCAATGCAAAGCAATACAATACAATGCAATGCATTTGCAGCCTTCCACATTTATAAAACCACGAGCCGCGACTGCTCCCTCCAAAGCTACTGAAATTTCTCCGCCAGCCTGCGCTCTTTGTCACAACATAGTTCTCTCTCTCTCTCTCTCTCTCTCTCTCTCTCTCTCTCTCTCTCTCTCGTGGGTCGCGCTGTAATTCAACACTGCGAGTTTGGGGCTAACAACCTGATGAATGAGAAGGAACAGACAAAAGGCAGCTTAAGTGTTTTTACAGTAGAGGTTGTCCAAACGATCAACAGAAAATCAGACGTGTCTTGAAGAAAAGGTTTCAGGAATGTGATGGCCCAACACACTGATGAATTAGTCATTTCATTGGACACTCCTGGCAGCGCGGGTTTCCTCTTCTGACGATGAGGGTAGTGATCACGAGTGACGGCCAGTGCGATCTCTGTGTATCGCATTCGCCTCTCCTTGCCGCCTCCGCGCTTCCTTATCGTCGAGAGGGGAAATCTCAGCTGCCGCGGGGTGGGGGAAGCCTCCGAGGCACGAAGTCTACAAGGAGGAGACTCAACTCCGGTGTTGGAGGCATGGTGGGGGTATGTACGAAAAACGTCGGCAGCTATTTGAAAAATAATACAAAAAAAAAAAACCGAGCCCCTTCGCCTTCAGCGACATCACGCGGCGAAAGAAGGAACTTATCTCGGCTTTTCTCGGCCACTAATCGTCAAAATTCGTTTGGTCCAAGTGGGTCAGTTGGCGTCGATTACCAGGCGGTGTGCGGATGTGCTTAACCGAAGACAATAAGTTGAAAAGGAAGTAGTAAGTAGTAAATAATTTTGTAGAAAAAATGTTTGAATTAAGTTTTGTATACGATGCTTTGCTGCCATTGGCTGTTTTGAAAGCCTTCGTAGTTCTTTCAATTGCCACGTGAGGTCGCTGAAGGCGAAGGGGCCCGTTTTTTTGGTATTATTTTTCAAGTAGCTGCCGACGTTTTTCGTACATACCCCCACCACCGGAGTTGAGTCTCCTCCTTGTAGACTTCGTGCTCCGAGACTTCACCAAAGGTACGTCCGCCATGATGGTGTTTTAGGGAGCGGTACAGCTATAGACTCATCTCTAACGAGTCTTTTGGACATATTAAAGATAACAAGCATTCGCCTAGCATCGCTGCTACTCGGAATTGGGCGAGTAGTACCTCGCTACTCGCCGAATCCAAATGTGTAGAGCCGCCTATAGGATGATGCCTATTAATGCCATGCCCAATCCCGGAGTGTAGGCGAGAGAAGAGGCTTATGGGTGATGTAATGGCATTGCCGGTTAATGTGAAGAATCCCCCTCTAAAAGCCATCCATAGGGTGAGTTCTTCTCCAAGGCCTTCTGCGGAGGCGCTCAGGACGGGGGTGCTGGTGCAACTTGCTCCAGGCCCCGATTTCATCGAGGCCTCAATTTTTTCATTCTAAACATAAAAATATATTTACTTCTTATTCAAATTATCCGCCGTAAGTCATTTCTGTTGCATGGAGAGATAAATTATTTATGAACTGGGAGAACTTTTCTTTGAATTAAAGAGCTTCCGTGGATCTACGACCCTAAGACCCTCTTATCCTCTGCGCGGCCAGGGCCTCCTGTAGACTACGAAATAGAGCAACTCACCTACTCACAAAACAAACACCGGAAGAAACATTATTAACTAGTAATACCCGACGGACGTTGTTCTGCCCTTCATCTTCCTCTTTCCCCTCCCATCTCCCTTTCTCACTGTCTCTCATTCTTTCCCTCACCCTGTACCTGTCTCTGTGTATCTCTGTCTCTACCTATCTCTGTCCTTCTCATTCACATTTACTTGCGTCAGTCTCTGAGCAGGTGAAGTAATATCGGGAAGCGCCGGACCAGCAAAAATGTAATAGAATGTTCAAGAAGAGCTCATCCTATAGACTACGGTGTGAGAAACAATAGTTTTTAAGGACCTAGAACGCAACGTTTAGAAGTTACTTAGCGATATAGATTAAAAATGCTGCCGAGTGTATTGCGAGTAGCATTTGACGTGAATATTTAGTTTTGTTCTATAACGCCATTCTACAACGCACATGTGATGAAGTTTCAACAGAATTAACAGCACATAAACCTTCTGGGTGATAAAACACGTAGAAGTGCCAACTCTCATGGAGATCGGTCCAACGGTGTCGGATTTTAGCTCTTATATATATACATATATGTGTGTGTGTATGCCAACAACACATATATATATAAATATATATATATATATATATATAAATATATATATATAAATATATATATAAATATATATATATATAAATATATATATATATATATAAATATATATATAAATATATATATATAGAAGACTACATTTTTTGGCAGTGCGATAAAGAAAGTGGGCGTGGCAGGTGGTGGGGAGGCGCGCGTAAGGCGCGTGGGCGATGGCGCTGCTCGCCGACGTGGTGGCGGCGCTGGGCGCTCTGCTGCCCCAACGCACGCTCTCCGCGCCGCCCTCCGCCAGCAGCTCCAGCAGCACGTCCGCCGCCTCCGTGTGCGTCACCGGCCCCGCCCCTGCCCCTGCCCCCGCTCCCGGCCCCGCTCCCGGCCCCGCTCCCGGCCCCGCTCCCACCCCCGCTCCCGCCCCCGCTCCCACCCCCGCTCTCGGCCCCTCTCCCGCCCCCGCTCCCGTCCCCAGTCCCTCCCCCACTCACGCTCCCGTCCCCGCTCCCTCCCCTACTCACGCCCCCGTCCCCGCCGCAGCCACCCTCGTCGCCGCCGCCGCCGAGCAGCTCTCCAGCGCGCGCCAGCCACATGAGCTGGACCTGCTCGCGCAGGTAGACGCCACGAGATTATTGAAACATCCAATTTTCTTTATGACAATCCTTTATTATTCACCATATACACAACGTTTCCTAACGTGTTTTGTTACATTATCAGGTTCATACAATTACCGGATACAGAAATCGATATTCTATCGAGAACAATTCTTCAATTTGATCCACAAATTTTACGCCAGGAGATGTGTGAAAACCTTTTGAGGGGTGTAACACACCGTCACACTAATTTTTAGCATGCATCGTGACGCACAGGGAGGCACAAACGAAATTGCGCAGACTTTCTTCTACAAGTTGGTTCCCCTTTCTGAGTCGGCGCTACATTTTTGTTCTTGCCTCCTTCTCCTACTCTGCTACCATCTATCTGCTACCATCCTATCAGCTACCACGGCGATTGTGCAGAATGTCTCAGAATAAATGTTACAAACTTCTAGAGCGTTGTATCATTTATTCTAAGACACCTGTAGTTGCCACAGGTGCCACCCGCGGTAACTGTCGCTTTCGCTCCCATGGGGACAATCCCAATGATAAGTACCCACGCACTCTAGGAACATCTCGTCCAATAAGTTCTTAGTTATAATTCGGTATTGTAACATTTTGTATACGCGGATAGTAGTCTTCGACCCCATCCCCATGCATGTAACATTATTCTGAATGTAAGGAGACAGTTCCTCAATTAGGCTCACATAGTGATTGTACACATCTCACACTCAAATTACCGATCAGGAGAGGAAGATTCGAGAAACAATGGAATGAATATGACACGAGGAAATGGGAGGAATGCCCTCATGCCATACATATGTTTTAAAAAAACGACTTATGGTAGTGTAAAGTGTACGAATACTTCAAATTCGTTTAATAACACCATGTTCTCAAACAGCTTGAACGGTGAGTACCTCCATGGAAGAACGTTGGCTGTGAGAATGTTGTGAAAAGTCAGGTTCCAGTGAAAAAACGTTGAATGTAGAAGTCTTCTATTATAGCTCGGTGAAGTTCAGGACAATTTCACTTCGTTAGATGGTATCGTCATGTTTACGTTGGTTTCTAGAGTATTCTGATGAAATTACAACCGTAAATAATCTTTTTTTATTTTATCATTCCGAAATGTCAAAATGCCACATCCAACGATCTTCCAAGGAGGTACTCTCTTACAGATCAACTGTTGAAAAGACTAAATCGAATATTACACTCGTCCTTGGCCCGTGTTCGATGTGTGCAGCTGCGCGCGGCGATGGAAACGATCCTGTGCGACTACTCGCAGCCGTGCTCACGCGCCCAATGCGCCGCGCGCCTCGTGTCGGCTGCGCGCGCGCACCTCCCGCGGCTGCGCACGCCCACCGCCGCCGCGACGCGCCTCGCCGCGCAGCGCACACAGCGCCCCTCGCCTCCCGCGCCCTCTTCCCCAGCGCAGCCCCCGCTGCCGTCCTCGGCCCGCCCTCCCAAGCCACCCACCATCACCGTCAAGCTGCGGTGCGACAGGCGGTGTTGTCTAGCAAGCATTAATAGTAGAGACTCACATAGTGTAGACTGAGTGATGTGGCTCAGCTCTTGTCATTGCAGTGTTTCTGACCCGGAGGTCCTAGGTTTCGCAAAGCGACGCTAACGGATTCGCTATATTAGATGGTTGTGTCAATGGTTTCTCGGATCACGTGAATACCAAAGAAGTGTGTGTGTGTGAACCTTTCCCAGCAAGCCATCTTTCCTTCCACACTCTTGTCTCCTCCGCTCCCACACTTACACTTACATGCACGAAAGTCACACACATGCCGGGAGACTAGTCGGGAGCTTTCAGCCTGTCCCGGCTGGGACGGTGCCCCTATCGAGGAGAGAGAGGGGAGAAATTCTGCAAGACTAACTCGACCCCGGATCTCTCTTTACAGAGAGGAAAATCGTCACCTCCCATAATGTCACACTCTGTATTTATGGGACTAATGACCAAAGCAATTCACGTAAACACAAAATAATCAGTCAACCCAAGGTATCGCGGTCAGACCGCTCGAATTCCACCGCAAGGGTGAGGGTTCGTTTCCGCTCCAAGAAAAGAGGAATTTCTTATGTAATGACTATTTTATTATTTAAATGTAATTATATAAATATGGTCCTATATATTTATAGAGAGTCAAATTATTGCGGGTAACAAATTGTGAAAATCAGGTAAAAATACATTTGTTTAATATCACTATGTTTCGGGAACCTGTCTTGTTTCCTTCATCAGGAACTATAAAAGCATACAAAGTCATATTTTATTACGTAAATACATTTACATTGATTTAAACGTCGTGAGAGAAAATGATGGTGTTCACCTCAATAGTAGAAGGTTTGCCTTCTAATTAGTCTCAACGTGTTATTGTTTTTCTATAATTTAATATAAAATAATATGGCTTACTTAACTCGCATAGTATACCAGACATGACTGGCTGTGTTGTTCTTCGTATTTTTAAGTGTGAAGTGAGCTGAAAGATAGTTGCTAGGAGTTGGAAAGAAAGAACTATGAAAGGGGTAGGGTATGGGGTATCTACGAAAATCCTCTCCTCCTTTATATCCTACCTCCTACATTGTTCTTCTGTTTCCAGTCCCGCAAGTAAAATTCCATTGAACCCAACCGAAAAAATTTGATAAAATAGTTGCGAACGGCAGTTCAGTGTGTGTGTGTGTGTATATATATATAATTTCTCTCGCAAAAATTAGTACTCCTACCTTCTTTGCCACTTCGGGTGCTAAATTGGTTTGTTAATAAATTTTTGTCTCTTGTACTAATAAGAAAGCGGAAAGCGTGCTCGATTGACGGAAGGGATGTGTGCGCGGGCAGGAGGCACCGCCGGCCGCCGCTCGCCTCGTGCAGTTCGAACCGCCACCGCCAGAGCTCGACACGCAACATCCACTCCGACGTGCCGGCGACGGTGCCCGAACCGCGCCCGTCCGGCGGCACCCTGGCGCCCTTCTGGTCGCTCCTCGGCGCCGCCGTGGCCGGTAGGCGCAACGCACTTTGAACCAGAGTTTGGTAAAAGAAAAGAATTGGGTGGTTTTGGCAATCATTTAAAAAGCAGCATATACTGCGCCGCCGTGGCCGGTAGGCGCAACGCACTTTGAACCAGAGTTTGGTAAAAGAAAAGAATTGGGTGGTTTTGGCAATCATTTAAAAAGCAGCATATACTGCGCCGCCGTGGCCGGTAGGCCCAACGCACTTTGAACCAGAGTTTGGTAAAAGAAAAGAATTGGGTGGTTTTGGCACGTATTTAAAGAGTAGCATATACTGCGCCGCCGTGGCCGGTAGGCGCAAAGCCCTTTGAACCAGAGTTTGCTAAAAGAAAAGAATTGGGTGGTTTTGCAATCATTTAAAAAGCAGCATATACTGCGCCGCCGTGGCCGGTAGGCGCAATGCACTTTGAACCAGAGTTTGGTAAAAGAAAAGAATTGGGTGGTTTTGGCACGTATTTAAAGAGTAGCATATACTGCGCCGCCGTGGCCGGTAGGCGCAAAGCCCTTTGAACCAGAGTTTGCTGAAAGAAAAGAATTGGGTGGTTTTGCAATCATTTAAAAAGCAGCATATACTGCGCCGCCGTGGCCGGTAGGCGCAACGCACTTTGAACCAGAGTTTGGTAAAAGAAAAGAATTGGGTGGTTTTGGCACGTATTTAAAGAGTAGCATATACTGCGCCGCCGTGGCCGGTAGGCGCAAAGCCCTTTGAACCAGAGTTTGGTAAAAGAAAAGAATTGGGTGGAGTTTGGCACTCATTTCAAAAGTAGCATATGTTGCGCCGCCATGGCCGGTAGGAGCAACGCACTTTGAACCAGAGTTTGGTAAAAGAAAAGAATTGGGTGGTTTTTGGCACTCATTTCAAAAGTAGCATATGTTGCGCCGCCATGGCCGGTAGGAGCAACGCACTTTGAACCAGAGTTTGGTAAAAGAAAAGAATTGGGTGGAGTTTGGCACTCATTTCAAAAGTAGCATATGTTGCGCCGCCATGGCCGGTAGGAGCAACGCACTTTGAACCAGAGTTTGGTAAAAGGAAAGAATTGGGTGGTTTTTGGCACATATTTAAAAAGTAGCATATATTGCGTCGCCGTGGCTGGTAGGCGCAACTCACTTTGAACCAGAGTTTGGTGAAAGAAAAGAATTGTAGCATATATTTACCTATCTATCATCAAATAAAATACTTGGTATTGATGGAGTGGGGAGCGGGAAGAATTGAGCTGGCCTAACGGTCTACGTACGTTATATGACACTGAAGATGTATGATTTTTGACATTTTACATATACGAGCCGCATACAGAAAGTAAGTTTCCCTGGCCGTCAACAAAAATAAAACAAATTTCGTAGGAACTTTTATTGTAGCAGATTTAGCTCATGTTGAACGGTTTTTTCACATAGGATTGTAGGATCCACATTTACAGAGTTGCGGGGTGAACATTTGTATCTCCATGTCGCAGAGGTCTGGGAGAGGTACCCATGACGACACTGATACGCGTCACTTTGCAATGCTTAATGCTGACCTCGCTTTTCGAACACCTCGCGAAATTCCTGGAACTACTTGAGATGTAAGAAAGGATGAAAATCGCTGGGGCGCGATGCGGATTGTAGGGTGGATGGACAAGTACGTCCCAGAGAAGCTGCTACACAAAATATGAGTACAGTCGTATGTGACCGTGCGTTATCGTACATTGAGCATCTACGTGAACAGTAAGTTTAACGTTTAACGTCACACTTGTGGCCACGAACCCGATGAGCAGAATGCCCTTTCTGTCTCAGAAGACCGTGCAGAACACTTTCCGCGTAGACAAAACCTGCTTGAATTTGGTCTTGGTCCTCGATCCAGTGTGATTCAGATGCATTGACTGCTGTTTGGTTTCTGGGATAAAATGTGCAACCCACGCCTGTGACAACCCAATCCAGAAACTCGCCATCACCGTGGTGTCGCTCCAGAAATGTCAATGCTGATTCCATGCGCTTTATTGTTTATTCCATGCTTTATTTTGTGTTCGGGTGTCGGCTGCTTTGACGCTCACCTCGCAAACACTTTCTTAATCAACAGATATTTCTTAACAATTTCATGTAATAAGGAACAAGAAATGGCTGCTGAGTTCCGTCATCGTGAATCGACGGGCCTCCACAGTGCGCTACTGCACTAACTTCACAAGATCGTCTATGATGAGGGATGGTCTCCCGCTGCTCTCCACATTAAGCACATTTTACCGTCCTTTTGAGAATTCCCTGCAACAGCGACGTACCATCTGATGGTTCATGATGTCCGTTCCATTAACTTGATACAATTGACGATGGATTCGGTTCATGAATCGGTGTCATGAACGGTGCATTTCCAAGCGGCGGGGAATGTAGTTAGAGCCTCTTTTTTCGTTCGCTATTCTCGTATTATTGTGAGGAAACAGAGGTACCTGGTGCATACAATTGCCACGTCATTACTGTCACACGCACGCTAGCCTTTCCAAGTATAAGCCCTTCAATATATTAGCCGTAATGAAACCTATTTTCTGTATGCGCTAAGTAAAAAATGAAGTCTATTTCCCCAAGTAAGTCATAAAAGCACGGTAATTGTCGGAGTTGGGGTGGGAGCTGAAGGACCGACCTGTCGACATACTATCATAGACTATGTTAAACAAGAATTGTACGATTTTGGACACGTTTCACTTAAAACATATTCCCTTTCTTATACATTATAAGTTCATATCAAGCAAGACATTTATGGATGATAGGGCGATGACCGAAGTATTAGGACTGGGCTTATGGCCTGCTACTTAAAATGAAAAAATGAAATAATTTTATTGTTTGGCATTTTTGAACCGTATGAAATTAGTGAATGAACAGATGGGGTTGCAGGTGCATGTAAACTGTCTGAAGGCCGATTACATTGTCCCTGCTACCGTGGGTGAGGTACAACTGAAAAAGTAAGAGGTTTTTGGCTCGCTTAATTTAAATCGTATTTATTTTCCCAACAATTTTAAGCCTCATGGACTAACGTGTGTGAGTTGAGGATTAGAGTTGGTGACCGACACAATGATCAATTACACAGCCCCGAACCTTAGGTTAGCTGAAGAATAGAGTTTGGCGCTGTTTTTGTTACAAAACTGCGTATATCCCCTCGACACAATCTTAATAATATTTGGAATGGCATTAACAAACAATCCCAGTGGATATGCATTCTAAATTGAAACACAAAAGTTTCTCATTTGTCCCAGTTGTAGGTGGCACATCTACATAGACATAATGATAAATGTTTCGCCTCTTGAGCACCCTCTACGGATTTTATCGCTGAAATCTCGGTCTCGAATGTTTAGACCAAAACATTTTGTGTTTTCTCTATGACCTTCATAGTTCTAACAACCAAAATTCTACAGAGAATGGTATATTTTGAAGGGCAGGCGTCCAGAAAGATACATCTTTGCTCATCAAGCAGCGCATTCAAAAGTTTACTATAGCTCGACCACTTAGAAAAAAAACCTGGACTGCGCATGCGCGAAAAGTGCACAAGAGGAAGGTTCCCTTTCTTAGTGTCTCAGCTACCCCGCCTTGAGGAACCATCGCCGCCGCCTCGGCGAGCGGGGAGAAGACAGCCTGACCTTGACGATCGTCCCAAACCCTAGAGCAGTGGAGTCAAGGTCTTCCACTGGTGGCAATGGCACGTGTCGTGGCACCGTAGCATGCCACTAGCTTCTCTGCGTAACTAGTGTCGGGAAAGGAAACTATTCGTAACCTCGTCTCTGGTGGCGGGGTGATGAACTGCGTGGAGGGGCGATTTTGCTACGGCACTCTTGCCACGGACTCCCGCTCGTGGCATCGATTTTGACAACACTGCCCTAGTGTGTTGCAACGCTCTTGCAACTAAGTTGCAAGAGCGAATTAGTTATCGTTGCAGGCGGTCCTAAAGTTCATCTGAGGTCCCGCCCGGGAGAAGTGGGAGATGGCTTCACCACGCCTCCCGAGGTAAGCGACCCCATGATAGTTTTTCTAAGTGGTCGAGCTATAACCCTTACATCATGCTTCCCAGTTGCCGCTGCGCATTTACCATTTCCCTGGCCGACGCCGTGGGGCTCACAGAGTGACCCCTCCTCCATCCCTTCAATCAAAGGTGAGCTCACAGAACATCTCATACGAGGCACTTAGTTTGAAGGAAGTTTGTTATTCTAGTCACCTTTAAAGCTACATGAGAGTGTTACAGAACGGTAGAAAAAATCGATAGAAAAAAGGGAATTACGTATAAATTTATACTTAGATACAATTAACAACCAAGAAGTAAATGCTTATATTCAAGCAATTTTCACGGATGTTATATATTTTTTTTAAATGGTGGGAAATACTTGTATTCATATTATATCATAAATAAATCTCTGAACTGAACAATTTTTATTCTTGGAATAATTTACTATTTAGAGAATTTTCTAAAATCATTTTAACCATATGCATTGCATTAGTAACTTCGATTTCAGAAAAAAGTATTCGTGTAAAGGTTTGCAGTTCGTGTGGAGAGGTTTGCACGAACCTGGTGTACAGAAGGACCTTCTTTCATTTTAGCAAACATTCATACTGCCGATGATGTAAAAGATGAAATTAGCTACTGTAAAATAAAGGATGAAATTAACGTATATTCAGAATATTTATTTCGTTATTTTATTAAAGAAGTGTTACTTTTCCACAGAAATTTAAGATTTTGCGACTACAAATTCCCGTTAATGCTAGAAAATATTACTCCAATGAATGTTTTTTGAAGACACGTGAAACATAGTACGTCATTTCATGATGGCCCTAGCAGTTGCGTAAAGGAGTGTATTGCCTTAACAATGCTTCAGTTAGTGGCTTCGAATCCAGGCGAAAGCGAAGAGTTTGTCCGCTTATTTTGTGTCTCAGAGAGTGTGGGATTGTGATTGTGGTAATCACACCAAGCCGAGAGCTGCATGGAAGCTTAATGCTTCTTGCCGGAGACATAGAAATAGTATATGGATCAATGATGATGAGCAGCTATTATGATTGTTTCTGATGTTGCCAAGCTTTGTGAGTGGCGCCGAAAATTCACTAGCTTTACATTCCACAGTAACATTGCAATCGTAAAAGTGCCTGCGCAGCATATTACGGTATTATTACATAGGAAGAAAATGTCTAATTTTTACGATCACTGAAATTTCTTTTTTTTCGAATGTTTCTTCGTTTTAAAACTATTTTCCCTAAATATCTAGAGTGAATGAAATAAAGGGTTTTGCATGACATTTTCGATTGAAATTCTGTTCCTTGAAATATATGGGTCTGAGGAGTTTAATCTTCCTCGCGAATTCATTTTTTTTTAAATGAAGAGACAAGTCGATGATATTGTTAATTGTCACCAAAACTGTTTCATGAACCACTCATGCCAGTTATCACCGTGAGTAAAAAACTGCAAAACAAATAGCAGAAACTACATATAATGATCTATTTTGGATATGTTCTTGGATATTTTTCACTGAACAACATACTCACAAAGGCACCACTAGTCAAAGGAATCGAGAGATATCATAAGCACATTTCCCGCCCAAACGTGACCCTCGGCTCTACGAGTTCCTCCAGAAGTGAAAGGGTGGATACATATTATATATGAGAGGGTGGATACATATGCGATAACCACTGTGGCAATTTTGGACGCTGCATGATATCTCAAGTAATGCAGTGATATGTAATTTTCACAACACGAGGGATATTTGCAAACAATCGCCCAACGCCATTCACCCGTCAGTTGCTGTATTTTGTGTAATAGAGTACTCTCTGCAGCAGAACTTCAGAAACGTCCATGTGTTTGGTCATGTCTCTACGAAGAATCTAACGATTTTTTTGAATGCAGCTCCTTACGCATCTGGAATGGCGTTCCCTCTGCTGAGTGCCTTGACTGCAGCGGCGCGCGAGAAGAGCATGAAAGCTGGCGGCGAAGGAAGCACAGGAAGCACCCAAGTGAGAACTTTTTCTTTCCTGACCCTTCCACTTCTTTCCTTTGCATTATTGTGCTGCGTTCTGGAATTTCTTATGGATATGTAGCACTATCAGAAACATACAAGCAGCAAGACTTGAGGACAGAGGCATTGTGTAGTTACTGTCGCTGTATACAAGAACTCAGATAATCTGCATTGGAAGATATACAAACTTTCATTCGAATGTCTTCAAAATTACTCCTCTAAAGAAACTCACGCACGTCCGCCATTTTATCTTGGAGCCATCTTATTTCGCTCAAATAGAATTGGTTTCTGTATTTTCTATGCACATGCACGGGAACTTCACCATGTAACTTACTATTTTGACAACAGGCCAACATTTTGGAATGTGGCTGACGTTACCATCCGTAATACTCCGTAATCCGTTATTTCGTATTAGAATTTAAAATGCTTTATATATCTAAAAATTTTATGAGAAAAATATTTAAAATAGATATTAATTACAATATTCTATGCCACCGGGAACAGGCTAGTTTATTTATCAGATGGATTCTCTAACCCAGGGCTGTCCAACTTCGAAAGGTTTATGGACCACATATAAAATTCTAGTTAAGCCGAGGTAATCCCTGTAGGTATGGTTTTTACTATAACTACTGGGATTATACTGAAACAAATATATGTTAGATACGACTTTTATTCTACGTACAACTTAATGATTAATGTATATTCAACGAGAAAATTAATACATCATTAAATAAAATAAGCTAAATTGTGCAATTGTATTGTATTTGGTTGGTATAATAAAATTTTTGAAAGCACTCGTGGGCCGCACAAAATGATACGGCGGGCCGCACGCGGCCCACGGGTCGCCAATTGGAAAGCCCTGCTCTGATTGAATTATTGAATCAAACCTTGAAAAAGTGTCAATTTAACGATCTTACAAGTAAAGTTGTACAAATAGGATGAACATTTCACCATATTGGCAACATCCGTTTCTTAAGACAGGTCTCGTCTGATTCTATTGTTAACCTATAATGTAACTGTCATCCCATTTGTATAATATGAATTCATTTGCATTCGTAGTTAGCTGGTCACTAAGGTGGTTTTCACAGAGTGATTATTTTCTGTCGATCTCTCATGTACATACAGTTAGTAACATTCTTGTTTGTACAGTCCATAGTTTGCTCGAAAATCTTTAATTTTAAGTGGAAAATTAATACTAATGAAAAATATATTACAAGATAATTCAATTATTTCAGCTAAATAAAATGTAACCTTGTACACCTAGACGAAACGGTCTTGAATTTGAAGTTTACCAGCACATTTTGTTATTTGGAAACCTTCCTAGCAGCTAGTTCCCGAGCGACTAAATATGCCGGTGAATTTCAAATTCAAGACCATTTCTTCTAGATGTACAAAGTTTCCTTTTTTAACTGGTATTATTCAATTCTCTTGTAACATTTTTTTCATTAGTATTAATTTTCCACTTCAAATTAATGCTTTTCTAGCAAACTATGAACTGTACAAACAAGACTGTTACCAACTGTATGCTGCGATTGTACGCAAGTAGAAATTTTACAACCCAGAGCATTCGGAGCAGGCGAGACGTCCTCTGGCCTTCTGTGTTAGACATGGTACTCGGCTCGCAGTCAAGCCGCACAGGGCGACTCCGTGTCGAAATACCCCGGCCACGGCACCGCCGCTATGGCTCCCGAGGCCACTTCCAACCCTCAGAAGACCCCCTCCGGCCCCGAGTCATCGCCCTTGAAGCACGAGCAACGCGCAAAGAACACTGAGTTCACTTCGTCAGGTACGGTTATTTCTCTCTTTCCTCTTCTAGCAGATAAGGACAGAGAATATTATTGGGTCATAGAAATTACGCAATAAAAATGAACTACGAGTATGTGTAGTTATTTTGGGTCTTAACCCTTACCGTAAAGGCACGTTTCCGATGTCGCGGGATCAATGAACAAAAGCGATGAATGAGTTGCGGGAATGAGGCATTCTGTTCCGAAGTTCAAAACAGATTGATGGGTTTTAATTAATATAAAAAAATATTTTTGTGGGAAACTGTGCTTTGGGCAGTCTCAAGTTATGTTAATTGTGAAGGCCAGGTTTCATGTTAAGGATGGAGCCTCGTTATGAACACTGATAAGCTTAGCGAAGCGTCTAGAGTAACTTACTAATATTTCGGCAAAAAAGTACTTTGAAATAAAATACTTTGGAAGTTATGTGTTGGGTAGACTGAAGGATATTTATATTAATCGTGTAAACCAGAGGTCGGAGCATCGACATGAAACTGAATGTGCGTAGAGAAGCTTCAATTCGCCTCAAAAGTTTGAGGTTATAAATACAACGCCATTCCACTCGCCTTTCTTCTAAACCTTCACATCTTTCATAAACCCACCCAGAAAATCAATTGCATTTATCTCATCAATATTCATGCAATAATAAGAATGTCCTACTTCCCTCCACACTGGAAAATAGCGCAAATTACAGTCTTTCCAAACCCTGAGAAAGATCCACATCATCTCACATTCCTACCGACCCATCAACATGTTACCAATTCTCTCGAAAATCCTTGAGAAACTCATTCTGAAACGAATCCAATCTTAAAAGAAAACGACTGATTCCATCCCATCAATTTGGATTCCGACTACAACATTCAATAATTGAACAAGTTCACAGAATAGTAAACGTTATCAACGAAGACTTTGAATATAGAAGATACTGCTCAGCGGTATTTCTAAATGTGACACAAGCCTTTGACAAAATGTGGCATCAAGGGCTGTGGTATAAAATCAAGAAAATATTTTTATCCTATGTCTTCACTCTTATCAAACCTTATTTAACAAATAGATTCTTCCAAGTAAAATATAAATTATCTCTGTCCTCATTTCGACCAATAGGAGCCGGAGTCCCTCAAGGAAGTGTGTTGGGACCTATATTGTATCTCATATTCACTAATGATATACCAACAACAAAATGTTGTAACAGCCCCCTTGGCCGATGATACGGCAGTACTAGCATTCAGCGAAGGTCGCAAAGCAGCATCAGAAGCACTCAAAAAAACCCTTAAAAACCATAAACCAGTGGCGTTTGTGACCGAACTTACCATATTTTTTTGGATTTGTTCGGTGTTCGACACATATTAAATCTCACTTTTGTGGAGATCTATAATATTTATGAAGGGACAAGGGATCATTGAAGGGGGTGTCACTTTGATAAAACACAGCCTAAGTTTTCATTACAATCATTAAGCTAACATTACATTCATAACAGTTGTTAACTGTTACTATTCGTGGATTTCTCTATAATAACTTGCTAGTGAACCCTTATTTACTTACATCACCATCCCCCGCCGTAATTCGGGTCGGGTCGCCTCCAGTTGGCAGTCGCTGCTCCTCTGCTTTCGCCATAGCGCCATTACGCGGCCTTCAGCCCCTCGCCACCCTAAATAACGCAAGCCACAGCATGCACCACAACAACTTTGGCTTTCATAACCACTTCCTCACTGTTGGTCTTCAATTACGTCGTCCAACACCTAAGGTCCGTTCGCTGTAACTTCACTCCGCATGTAAACACGCTTTGAGTGTGTCCCTCCGCTCTGAAGTTCGTGATTGGCTACGTCATTCGCGCCACAACCATAATCAAATGCTGGCATGTGTCACAGCCAGAACTGTCATAACATATTATTTTCACTAGTACTTCTTTAATACGCTCAAAATTTTCAAATATTTTTCTTAAATATCACAGAACTTACATTTACGTGTGTTCTTGCAAGGCCCGAAGCACGAACTTCAGTAGAACATATAGTGACGTTATTTTAAAAATTGGCAGTCCCGAATCTTCATTAACCACATCAAGAATTTTATTTTATGGTGGAAATTCGTTTGTACGAAATAATGTGCACATGAACACGAATGGCAGATTAACAAATACATCGCACTCGCCCTCCACCTGTTTTGCTCTACATCTCTTCTAACGTGGAGAACCTTTCCAAAGACTTAATTCAATTTTCAAACACTTCTGACACCTGCAATTCAGCAGTCATTTCCTCCACCTGCTAAATTAGCTAGCCGCTAATTTTTCAAACACATCAATACAACCTTCTTCTCACAACTTCTGAGGGATTTTTCCTGCGAATGTTTCAAACCGGATTATCAAAGGAACTGCTTCACTTATTGTTTTCGATGTGGAAACAAAAATCAACGCAATGACCACACCTTTCACTAACCAAACAAAAATACAGCATTCTTTTAGATCTTTCTCATTCGAGAACAGAACTGCTACTGATAAAATTTGGCAGGAGCGGCACCGACGGCCTGGCGAATGAACGTTACCTCAAAGAGGTCCGTTGGCAGCTGAAGGTTGGCAGTTAAGGTCACGCTCGATGTCTGATTTTACATCAAGGCATAGGAGAAAATTATTTCGAATGTTTGTGTAGAGAGTCAGGAAATAAATCTATTTTGAAAGGGACCTAACTCCTATAGCGCAAGACGCCCTGAAGGAGAGTGTGGTGTCCGTCAGCCAATGAGAACAAGTGACGACCACGTGCCTTTGTTTACTTGCTGAGTAAAGTTAGAGCGAACGGACCTTAGACACTTAATAAGTGTTCCTGATATTTTCCGGTACTCAGACGACTGCCATGTCCAACATCGTTTTATTCATGCAAATGTCTTTAACTGTAATACTACATTACCTCGTAATAATGGTAATCATCTCTGTTTCCACTCGTTTTTAGTGACTCACTGCAAAACTACTCGGGTGAAGATTCCAGCACCACACGGCGAACCTCGACCATGTGCAATCTAGCATGCACTGTCCTTTTGTGCGACCATATTTGCATTTTCTCTGTTCATCCTCGGAGTTTGACAATAGCACCGTTTTACATTGCACTCCATCACTCTCTCTAAAGTTTTGTAGCATTCGCGATAAATATTACTGCTTTTTACATGCTGATTGCGTGGGATTTCAACACACACTATCTACATGCCTCTCTCTCCTTCGCTCACTCCGCGCTGTCGTCTTCGCCCGCCAAAGACCGTTCTTCTCCCTCCCGCCGGTCGTTCGCGGACCCGTTCTCCCCGCGCGATCGCTCGATTCACCACGTCCGAGCCACTTTCTAATTTCCTACTTTGTTGTTTCTTCTTCAATCCTCTTTTATTAATGACCATAAGGCCACACTTTCTCGTTGGCACATTAAAATCAACGAATTAAAATCCAAACATATGACCTTCGCTCTAAGAAAAGGCGACTGTCAAGCAATTACAATAGACAATACACAGATCCCTCAAAGTAATGAAGTTAAATACTCAGGTGTTCACTTGAATAGAAGATTAACGTGGAAGGTTCATATAAAAAAAAGAATAAAAATTCAAAACTACCAACGGCTAATCGGTAAATACTCCCAACATTGTCAAACAAAATACTTATATATAAAAGTATTCTACAACCCATATGGACCTACGGTGTTCAACTTTGGGGCTCAGTCAATGTCTCCAACATCGAAATTCTTCAGCGGTTCCAGTCAAAATGTCTTCGATCAGTAACAAACGCACGCTGGTATGTCAGCAATAAAGTACTCGACCTTCGACTACGACCTTCAAATCAAGACCATCAAAGAAGAAATAACGTCTGCGAGTCAGAAATACCAAACAAGACCGGAATATCATCCAATCATCCCGCTATTAATCTATTAGACAGTAGTGAAGAAACAAGAAGACTACAGCGTTATAAACTGCCTGATATACGTAATATACCGATTTGTTTAACTAGAAATGCTCCTGTCGAGTAACGTTTCCACTCACGTAAATATTATTATTAAACCATGGGTCTAATATTTCTGAAGAAATAAATTGAAAATAAACAGAATTTATCAAAAAAATCCACTCGCGGTTCTTGTTGTCTACCGCCAAGTTTTCGCGGAAGTGAGCCGACATCTCATTCTTTACGATAAGGAACAAGAGCTGTTATTTCTTTCTTTAATGAACATTAAGTAGTGACAGTTTGAAGAACAACGCGCTCGCTATATGTACGTTTGTAAACACTTTGAAACCTCAGCCGGCAGCTGGTGTCATGTGAAACACAGAAACACAAATATGGCCACCAATAGGTGTTGCCTTAGAACATTGTGTATTTTTAAACTCGTTTAAGTCACTTCATAAGGAATGTGAAGCAATTTTATTATTTTTAACAGTATTTGTCTGCAAACCCAAATAAGACATACCTAATACATCCTATTATTCTTCCATGAAGATTATTTTGATCCGATGTTAAATACGTACAACAAGCTCAATTCATTTTTATAGAATTTTACGGCTTCTTTTTATAGGAAAATGATTTAAAAATAATATTAACTTGTCATACTGTTTCCGTGTTGCAAATCGCCCGCCCAATTTACTCCAAAATGTAATTTTTTGCAGGTATGCCACATATTGTAGCTTTAATAAAAGAAGCTACTGAATGCTAAACAACCGTTTCTATTGGGCCCGACATTAAATGATGCAGCTTTGATGGAACTCTTGAAGGCGATGTATTCATGTTTGAATATTCATTCAGTATAGTCACTTTATATGGGTAATACTATGTTGCCTAAAAGCACTGACACGTTGACGCACACAGCACACAAAAATACTAACGCATTAGCACACAAGAAAACTAGCACGCCGGCTGTAGCACCACACCGTAGCATCAAATGATGTCACTGCAGTACTTCTGACTAGGAGGTCCCAGGATTTGAGTCCCAATGTTGCACAATTTTCGACACTTGCAACAGAGTTAGGTCGAATTTAGCCTGTTTGGAGGACAATTCTAGCAGCCGGCTGCTCTGATCATTATTTTTCCGCGGGTTCTGTAAAAGATACTAGGCGAATTCCGAAACAGAACTCTCACAAATGGGCGACAAACTGCGAGCAATCTTTCCTTCCTCTTCCTTTATCTGTCTTCACTGACTTAATAACACTTGATGCACTTCACTACATACATGTCGGGGGACCAGCCGGAAGGTCAGAGCCTGACCCAGCAGAGGGGGGATCCCAGTAGAGCTTGACCCAGCAGAGGACGGAGCCGCATATCACCATCCAATGGAGAACACCCCTATCTTCCATGTGAAACACGCACTACACTTATGGGAATATTGACCATAGCTGTTGACGCGCGCACACCCATACACACTCGCGTACACACATGCCCCCTCACACACGCATATTGAAAGCAATAACCGAGCAAATGAATGCTGCCTAGAAGGCTTCGAGCACACCCCGTCGGGCGAGTCGCCCGCCCCGCCCACCTCGACAGTCTCGCCCACCTCGCCCACGTCGCCCACCTCGCTCACCTCGCCCACGTCGCCCACCTCGCCTACCTCGCCCACCTCGCCCACCAGCGACCCGGACTCCAGCGTGTACGCCTGGTACTCCCCCACGCGCGCCGACTCGTGGGCGTCGCTCTCCTCCGGAGCGTCCACCTCGTCCTCCTGCACCACCTTCTCCTTCGTCACCTACCACGGGCCGTGCGCCGCCGGCGGCAGGCACGCGGCGAAGGAGGCTCGCGCGCAGCGCCAGACACAAAGCACAGGTGCGGACTCTCCAGCGATTTCAGTTCGTATCTGTAGTGCGACCGTTTTATGAATGTGCCGGCCGCGAGGGAATTTGGCCTGGGCAAACGAGACTGCGGATGCCGGGGAAATCGAGACAGGGCGGTCGGTAGAATCGCCGAAGAGGGAAGATCTTTTCGCTACCGGAAAGATTAAATTGTACTGACGTTATAGAAGATGCTGTAACTGCTCACGCGATTCTGATACATTCTTGAAATCTAAGTAAGTTATAGTTCACTCAGTAAAGGATGTCCTGTTGTATTGCAGGGATTTGTTCCTGTGTAATGTGCATTAATTTTTTTTTCCATTTGAGGATTTGTCGCATGTGCGATCTTTCAGAAATACCCAAAGAAGGAAATCGCACGGAGTCAGATCAGGAGAGAGGGCAGGTCACCAACCACGTGTGATAATTATGTCTCCATAAATTGCATGTAAACTGTAAAGGAAACCAAAGCAGAGTATGCGGTACCAGAGTCCTGTTGAAAATGGCCGTAATTACGCTTTTCATTTGTCAAAATATGGAAGAAAGGCTCTAGGATACAATGCTCATAACGGTTTACGTATGCGTCATACACAACCACCTTCTGTTTGAGAGTGAACTTGGAGCGAGCCATCACAAACCGACATTTCAACAAGACTGGAAAGCATACCGTTTGCAGGGGGATACCTTGAAAACTTCCCATTCGGAGCGTTCCCAGCGGTTCAGTGCACCGTTTCTGGGCGAGTGAGGGCCCGTCGGCCAAGCAGAATTTTCCATGATCGCGGCACACTAATAAAATAGTCGCACTGTAGTAAGCAAAGCAGTACAAATGTTTCCGGGAAGTCGCTTACGTCGAGATCCTTGAGGCGGAAGCGCCTTCGCAGTGTGAGTAAGAAGGGTTTTAAGTTCCAATAATGACCACTATGGGCTCTCGTACAATGACTAATATCCGTTCATTAGACTCATCGATGAGATCATGAGATGGATAGGGAGAACACTTTGACAATGCCTGGAATACGTTTCAGCCGGGGGAGACGATGTCTAGAGGCACCGAGACGTAAAACAGGAATACAGTACAGTCCTAGTGCTGGTTTTTTCGTCACTTCTGATAAATTAAGGATTATGAATGAGAACCCACGGTGGCTTGCCATTGCCTTTCAAGCTGCAATCATAATTTAAAATACTTCAATTTCAGAGATGGAACTAATTTCATGTCTTCGAAGACGGACGAATGTTGTGTCCAAGGCCCAATGTATCAATAAACCTCAAACTAATCATATTACTTTACTACTTACTGCACATTTTGTAAAAAAAAGTTGCGTAAAATATACGGGATCTTAACAAATATGTGAAATAAAAATGTGATCAACAGGTAAGAGGGCCCATGTGGCTGGAGATGGGAAAGCAGCCCATGGCCAAACCCGGGAGAGGAAATTCACGTTGAGGGTGAAAAAGGAGCAGTCGCCCCAGTGCGTGGTGCTACTGGCTCCGAAGCACAACGCCGGAAAGAAGAGGCATTCGCCGCGAAGGACCTTCAAGGATGAGAGCGCTTTTCCGCCAAAGACGGAGAGGTCAGTATTCCAGCACCTTTTGTCATTGATATGCTATGTTGCGAAGCACATATTTTCCGACGCGCATTTTACTCGTAAAAGTAGTTTTGATTTCTCTTTTACGTAGACTAGAATTGTAATGTAAAATATCGATGTAAAGATTTTAACGGGAATATAATTTGGGGATCGCTGATACCTAAAATGTGTTTCGTAAAGGTGTCCTTTTGTCTGTTCGTCTGTCTGTTTGCCTATCCGTCTGTCCGTTTGCCTGTCCGTCTGTCCGTTTGCCTGTCCATCTGTCTGTTCGACTGACTGAATGTCACAGACGTACCGTTGCATGTTCCCAATAAATATTACGCGCAATAACTTGTAATCAAATGTCACGGTCGGGCAAGGGATCAAGGGGAAGAGTTCAACGAGGAGAACTGAATCAGTTATTCCTTGAATTGATCTAGTAACTAGAGATGAGCTTTGCTCGGCTTAGGATTGGGTATCGTAAGGTATCGTCTAACGATTGGATATCGTCTTTAACCGACATTTAAAAATCAGAGACCTCGAATTTATGAATAAAATATGAAAGTTTATTCATACTATTTGTTCAATAATTGAGTTCAATAACAGAGTACAATAATACTATTCAATACTATCTACTGGAATCTATTGGGTCACTTAATATTAAGTCTCCTTCATTTCCATGTTTTGTTCACAAATGCTTTCAAAAATAGAAATGTAATTGCAAAATAGGTAGTTTTTCGCCGAGCCAGTGGAGTTGGCTCGGCAGGTCTTCGCAGTGTGCCGACGTATTTCTTGCGCTTCAAACACGTTGTTTTTGTTACACATGTTTATTATTTTTTAAATAACTTCAGAACAGTTAAATGACAAAATGTTCTTAAAATGGCGATTATAATAAATCTTCATCTCTGAAACGACCCCTTGATAGCTGAAATTCTTTCAGCGGTTGTCGAGACTTGTTGGATTCTCTACAATGTAGAGTCTACATTCTACTTAGAATGGATCACTTCTGCGATGTGATACGCGCGCCAACTAGAGATGTGAAATCTACGAGTATGTCGATGCTTTCAAACTTATAATAATAATAATAATAATAATAATAATAATAATAATTATTATTATTATTATTATTATTATTATTATTACATTACATCACGACTAAAGATGTTATGAGTCGGCTTAATATAAAATTTACTCCAGGTTGCAACCAGCTACCTAAGGAGCAGATCCGGTGACTGTCGGTGCTTCTTCAATACTTTGCGCAAAATGTGGGCTGTTCCAAATAAAGCAATTTCTTGCAGTTCCCAGTCTTTTGAATTACCTGGGAGTTTAGACAAGTTCTTACACAAATTTTGCGGAACAAATCCCAGCGCTCCGACAACTATCGGGACGACCTGTCCTTTTACGCCCCACATTCGGCAGATCTCGATTTCCAAACTCTTGTATTTAAGACGTTTCTCTGCCTCCTTGGTAACGACGTTTTGATCACAAGGTACAGCAACATCGACAAGTAAACACGATTTGTTCTCCAAATCCCGAATGACTATATCCGGTTTGTTTGCCGCTATCGTGCGATCAGTTTGAATTTGTTGGTCGTACAATATCGTACACAATCCAACAGACGTCACCGGTTTCGGTGAGTGTTCGTACCACTTGGGGCATGTGTTCGGAACTTCGAGGGCGGTACAGATCTGCCAGTGGAGGTAACTACACACCCTGTCGTGTCTTTTCAAGTATTCGGTCTTTGTTATTATTATTATTATTATTATTATTATTATTATTATTAGTTTGAAGCGCGACCCCCTGATATGACGACTCAGCAGCTAAGGAATGGACTGCAGTCATCAGGAACAGGGTTGGGCGCACCCTGGGACGCAGTGGTTTTGCGAAAGATCTGGCAACTGAAACGACCAGCAATTCAACATGAATATCACGTGACCAGAGTTCGTATAATCCCATGGCCCCCTAGAAATCCCCTTCTTTGAGCATCCGACTTCTTGTCGACGACGCCTGTGACTGACACCATGGCAGATGAGCGATAGGAGAACGTGTGCTGGGTAGAGAACATGTGCTTTATGGTGCTTTCTTAGGGCGTTCATCCCCAATATGGCCAAGAATATTTTACATACTAATGTTAGAAATAAATAAATAAGTTAAGCAAAGTGAGTGCTTATTCATAAATGCCGAGATAACGGCTCCTCCACATTGGTTGTAGATCCCCCCCTCCTTCTCCTTCTAAATAAGATCAGTCTTGTGGCAACTTAACCCTCCGGCGGGCGCGTCCCATCATTTCCCACCAGCAGTCGCGTGCGACACTCCGTACCGCCTTTATCACCTTCGATTTTCGAGTCATTAGTTATTGCTTTTGTTATTGAATGTGAAGGAAATATTCTTTATTTATGTTTTTATACTTTTATTTCATAATAACTAACTAAATACCAAAAGAAATAGCAATATTGATAAGAATCTGATCCACCAGTCGTTCCCTCCGTGTATTGGTCTGTGTTACATGTCGGAGAATGAATATGGTGCAAACGTGCCTTCTAACAACGCATTTAAATTTGAATTAGTAGTTAGTACTCCAAAACCTGTGTCATAAGCTCAATAACAAAACAGCTGTAAGGATTCTAATGGATAAAATACGCAAATATTATACTTATATTGACAAAGCGCGTGCGGTACAGAGTGCTGCGACCGTTGCAGAGTTCGAATTACTAATGAATAATGGTCGATCGGCAGTGTCTAAAATCGTATTTTGAGTGCCATCAGGTTGAAAATATAATGAATGAAGAATATCTATAAGCTCATATGTGTGACATCAATTATTTACACGAAATCAACAAAAACGTAAGAATGCGGCACTGAGTGCGGGTACGCACCCGCCGCGCCGGTGGGTTAATGGATTCAACGACTGCGTCAGGTTGCGTTCTCCGCCCGTGCGGTCGGAGGAGGAAGAGGAGGCGGCGTGGCGGGGAGCGGGCGCGGTCGCGGGCGAGGGGCGGCGGCGGCGCTCGCGCTCCGCGGGGCCCCAGCGCAAGGCGCCCCCCGAAGCCCTGCACGGCCTGCCCTCCGCGCTGCTCGCGCGCATCCTCTCCAGGCACTTCGCCGGCGTCGAGGTGAGCGCGCGCCACCACCCGCTCGGAACAGGCTCAACCTGCGTAAAGCCCGCAACACACCACACCGAAGAATGCGTTTCTAGGAATGTGTAACGGGACAGATTGCTCAGTGCATCAACCTGATGTCACTGCAGTCCCTCTGACCGGGAGGTCCTAGGTTCGAGTCCCGACGGTGGCAGGATTTTCGACACTAGCTTGTCAGCTAGGTCAAGTTCAGTCGCTGTCTGGAGGAGAATTCTAGGGGCCGGCTGCGCTGATCGGTAGTTTTCCGTGGTTTCTCCGATCAACACCAGGCGAATGCCGGAGCAGTACCCTAACAAACGGGCCACGGACCGCGCGCGATCTTTCCTTCCTCTTCCTTGTCCTATCTTCTCCTCTTACACACACACACTAACCACACATGCCGGGAGACCGGTCGAGAGCTTACAACTTATTGCGGCTGGGGCAGTGCCCCGCTGGTGGGAGATACCTGGTTGAGGGGATATCCCCGCTAGTCGACGGTAGGTCGGCGCCAGATCTCGCCATCCAGCTGGGAAAAGATCATCGCCACCTCCCGAGAAAAAACACGCATTACACTTACGGGACTAATGATCTAAGTAGTTGACGCGCCCGGAAACACAAATCAATCAATCAATCAATAGAAATGTGCGACGAGAAATGAGGAAAATCGAAACGAGGGACACTTACCGATCCCCACACACTTGAATGAGTTTTCTCGTTCGCCTCTGCGGAGGCGAAAGAGTTCCTCGCGTGAGTCGGTCGGCTAACGAGTTTTCTCGGACACATTTCAACTCCATCACTTGTTATATGGCATTTAGGCATTAGCTGCCGCAGGAAAACACCAAACAGTGCGTAGAACTGAGTGAGGTTATAACATTTAGCAGTACAAGATGCGATAAACTACCAGTTTTTTTAATTGTTTTCTTGAATTTTTTCTTAAAACGGAAATGAACAAGAAACATTTGTATGAAAGATATTCTTATTTGTATGAAACCCGCTAACAATGAGCAATATAAAAATAAAAATTTGAAGCAAGAGACTTGAAGGGGTGTTTTGAAAGAAATGAATTAATTCATTATTTTCTTAATTTGTATTTATGAATGCATTTATTAATTGTGAATTTTATTATGGATTTTTGATAATTCACCATTTATTCATAATTCAGCCAACAAATATAGTAAACCAGAGAGGGTAAAGATTACGGAGCTCAAGAAAATTTGATGATGTACTTCTCCCTTATATATCACATAATTTTCTGTTTCTTTACATTAAATAATGATTTGTATGCAATGCAGTCGTGTATTTCTCTCTAGACAGTTCGAACTCGTTAAACAAATGGTTTACGATTAGATAACAAAACAAGGATTTCACGGGTTAAAATTACACGCAGCTGATCGAGAAATGGGACTCGCAGCTGATCTCATAGCTAACTGCTGCTACCACTCTCGGCATGTGGCACATAAAGGCATTTCGAGACATCGAATAACCTATTTCTAGTGTGTGGACGCAGCCTCACCGCCCTCTTTCCTCATTTCTCGTCACACATTTCTCGCAACGCATTCCTCAGTGTAGTCTGTCGCGGGCCTAAGGCTACTCGCAGAATGACACGCAGATCCGTGACGTGACGCCGGGTGACTCATGGTGAGTTTCTGATAACCAAGGCTTATTGGACCAGCGCTTGTGCGCTCGTGCGCAGGTTCAACAAGCAGTGATTATCAGAAAGTCATCAAGAGTTATCCTGCTTCACGTCACAGACCTGCGTCCCACTTGCGAGTAGCCTAAATATTCCCAACCTCCAGAACGCTCGTTCAGAACAGGTTGAGGTGCGTGAAAGTTACGAAGGGCTGAATATACAAAAGGTACTACATATCGTTGCGTAAAAGAACTTTGGTTAATTGAACTTCGGATTATTGTTGAATTGAAAGAACTTTGGTTAAAAGAAGGCTAATTGTCGGTCAAATTAAATCTTTTGGCAACTGAAGAGCTTGTTTGCGAAGTGATGTATCACCATTTCCGTTTTTCCCATTTTTACATATTAATATATTCATAAGGCGCTTCTTCAATTTTGCTGCCCAAAATTGCTCGTAATGCGAAGAATTGAATGCCACACCACTGATATCGGAAATAAAAGTCTTGGTTATAAACAGCTACTGGGTCGGAGCCCATTCTCTTCTCTGTATCGGCCTAATGACGTTATCGTGCGATCATTCTGCGGTTGACAGAAATACAATAACATAAAACCACAGCCTCAGCCAGAAAGAAGTGTGACTGAACCGACCGCATAATAATGCGAATCTAATGTCGAGCGCATATGCATGCGAATCTCTAGAATCTAGTGACGTACAATGTGAGCGCGGACACCGGCCTTCGTACGCCTTTCTTCGGAGGGAATGTAAGCCGGCTGCCCCATGTTGTAGATTTACTGCACGTAAAATATCCTCAAGCCTAAAAGAAGTCTCTGAGCAAAATTCAAATCGCCTGTTTCGTCGCCCGTCCAGTACCTTCTTTCACCGCTAATTGGTGAAAAAAGAATAGACAGTGGAGCAGGACCGATGGCCAGAATCTCGCCAAGTAAAATAAGGCATCGTTGAACTGAACTGAATTGAATTGGACGGCGCGTGCAGATGTCGGCGCTGAGCGGCGCGTGCGAGCCGCTGGAGCGCGCCGGGGGCTTCGCGCTGCGCTCGGCGCTCTGGCACCTGCGCCGCGACCTGGACGCACGCGCAGAACTGCTGCACGCGGCGCTGCGGCGCGCGCAGGCGGTGGCCCGCGCGCCCAACGGCCCTCGAGAGCTGGAGCGCGCGCAGAACGACTCGCAGGCGCTGCTCGTCTCGCTGCTGCTGCTCGAGGTGGGGAGACGATGCGATTTTAAAGCGGCATTTATTTATTTATGATGTATTTGTATTTAGCGAATATAAATTGTGTTGGGACATTTCTCATGTATTTCATAATGCTTTAAAGAACAATTAATTTAAACAATAAGACACAAATCAAAAGTAAATGATAATAATTGTCTTCGTAGTGACAGGAATTAATTTCATAATGTAACATTCGTTAAAGTAACGACGAAGAATAAAGATATAAAACAAATAATTAAAACACTAAGGACTGTGATTAAAAAAATAATATTGTTGTCTTCTAGATGATATTTTTTCACAATATTCCTGTAATTTCTGAAAGATAAATGTTGGTAAAACTGTATTGTGGAGTGTTCGATACGCCGTTTTATCAGCTTTTTCATAGACATATTAAATTTGTGTTGGTCGTGCTTACAATAATTTCAATTGTTTGTCCTCCAGTAGAAGTAATGCTTCTCTTTATTAAGGTTGGAAATGCACGATTGTCCATTGTGAGTTAAAACTACGAAGATTATCACACTATAAAATATGTTGCTGTTTCTGCAATAAAATACTATATGAAGATAAGATCATTCGATTTAAACGTAATGGATTTTTATTTTGTCCGTATAGGATAAAACGAATGCGAGGCACTTAGAACTAAATGTAGTTTATTACAGGACTCTTTGATTATTATCTCGTCGACTTCCCCTCCAAATCGAATTACTTAGAATCACGACAGTGAAGAAGTAACTTAGCGAGTATTTCGATCGTAGCGTAATTTATACTCGTAATGTATAGAGGAGTTACTCTAAGAAGCTCTCAGTTTGACAGGTCGGAGAGCAGATGATGGCATTGCAAGAGGTAGTGATGGAAATCATTTACTAATGATTTCCATCACTGGCGAATCGTGTGCATGGCGTGTACACGGCAAATCGAGTCATTGGCGAATCGTGTGCATGGATATAACCCGCAGTTACGTTGTCAGCAGTAGCCTAGGAGTAGCTGTCAAAGCAGTCCATCCTTATAAAAATCTCTCCATATACTTCAATTTATTTTGAGCTGCATTTAATGGGTCGTCAACTGTTTCGGTGTCAGCCAATCGCGAGCTTACACGTCACTATGGTGACGTTCAACATCCCAATTGGATGAAACCGTAACATTTGCGTCAAGTAGTTTCTCGTTTGTTTCAGCAACGAGCTAATAAACCATAAGGTTACTAGCCTCGGGCCTGAGGCCTTCGGGTTTGGGGGTTGCCCTCGGGTCGGAGGCATCTACTTAGCGCCCTAGATACACAAATAACTATTGTATTATTAGTAATTGTATAATACTTTCAACATTCTTAATTATATCAGTTCTGGGATTACTCTTGTATTATTAATATTATTGTTGAAATTATTGCAGTAATCATTTACTATTGTTTTACAATTGTATTACATTTGGAATATTGTCTAAGATTATTGTATTTGTAACTTGCCACCGGACAACAGTCCACATGCAAGGAAATAAAATTATTATTATTATTATTATTACAATATTATTGTTATTATTATTATATTATTATTATTATTATTATTATTATTATTATGAAGTGCAGTTATGTTTAAATTCAAGTATAACACGCGCGCAGCCGCCAGCTAAACGTGGGTCAGAGGCGTATCTAGGTATTCAGGCGCCCATGGTAAGTACAGAATTTGGGCCCCTGTGGGAATGCTTGAAATTAAGGTTGTTATTTGTTTTAACGGGTATACGGTAAATAGCGCCCCTTGTGAGTGGCGCCCATGGCACGTGCCATGTCTGCCATACCGTAGATACGCCACTGACGTGTGTGCTTGGGCAGGAGGCGCGCGGGGAGCTGGCGGTGCTGGCGGCGCACGCGGGGGCGTGGCCGCGCGCGGGCGCCTCCAGCCGCCTGGCCGGGCTGCTGGCCGGCTGCGTGCTGGACGACGGGCGGCGCCTGCTGCGCCTGCTGCCGCTGCCGCCGCAGCCGCCCGCGCGCCCTCGCCGCGGCCGCACGCCCCCGCCGCCCGCGCCGCCCCCGGGGCGCGCCCCCCCGCTGCAGCTGCCGCCGCTCGCCGCGGGCTCTGCCGCCGACGCCGTCTGCACCATCAGCGCGCGCCTCGGACAGGTGGGACCGGCGGCGGCTCTCTGGCAATGGCGTCCTCTCGGAGGTTTTAGACTTCGAGTCCCGTCTCATACTGGTGGTGAATTTTCGGCATGAGCTAGATAGCTAGGGTCGAATCCAGTCGATGTCTGGAGGAGAATTCTAGCGGCCGATTACTCTGATCAGTAGCTTTCCGTGGCTTCTCCGGTTAAAGCCTGGCAAATGCCGGAGCAGAACTTACTGTACTTTCGGCATGAGCTAGATGGCTATGGTCGAATCCAGCCGATGTCTGGAGGAGAATTCTAGCGACCGACTACTCTGATCGGTAGTTTTCCATGGTTTCTCCTGTTCATGTCACGCAAATGCCGGAGCAGAATTTACTGTAACAAAGGAACACGGAACGCGCGCGAAATTTCCACCCTCCTCCTTGTCCCTTCCTTTCGCCTTAGACACTCACAGTCACAGCTCAGAGCTTCTCCTGACTAGAGCGATGCACCTCCGATGGGAGATACCTGCAGGGGAAACACCGACAAGCTGACGTGAAGATTCGCACCACATCTAACAGTCCAATGAAACACTTTCACGTCCCGGGATATATCACGTACTACGCCTACAGGATTATTGTCCATTGTATCATTGACGCGCCTGGAAATGCTTAATAATCAATCGATTGGTGTACCCCAAACTTTTAAAAGTAATATGACAACACGAAACAGTGTAAAGCAGTGTTGTCAAGGTCGATGCCACGAGCGGGAGTCCGTGGCACTAGTGCCACAACGAAATCGCGCCTCCACGCAGTTCATTACCCCCCACCAGAGACGTCATTCCTATTGTAAAATGGCGGGGTTACTAATAGTTCCCTTTCCCGACGCTAGTTGAGCAGAGAAGCTCGTGGCATGCTACGGTGTCACTGCCACCAGTAAAGACCTTGATACCACTAGTATAAAACATTCAAGTCCATCGGGTTGCCTATTTGTCGAACGCCAACGTTTCGCGGTGTATGACGAGGGGCGCGGGGGCGCGCAGATGCTGGCGTCGGAGGCGGCCGGGGCGGCGCGCGGGGCGAAGGCGTCGGCGCTGGGCGCGTGCGCGCTGGCGCTGCTGGAGAGCTGCCCGTGCGCCGACGCCATGCTGGTGGTGACGGTGGGCGGCTCGCCCTCCTCCGAGGAGAACGTGCGCGCCGCCGCGCCCGGCGGAGACGCCCGCCCGGGCGACGCGCCCTCGCCCGCCCCCGGCGCGCCCAACCCAGGCAGCATACAGGTACGAAGGCTTCCTGCTGCCTTTGATCAACTGCATTCTTTCTAAGTGCGTGACTGAGGTCGTAGTAGAAAAGCCTCGATGAACTGCTTGAAGGCGGCTCCACACGTTCGGCTTCTGCCGCCTTTGCTCAATTGCATTCTTTCTAAGTGCGTGACTGAGGTCGTAGTAGAACAGCCTCGATGAACTGCTTTAAGTTCGGCATTCGGAGTAGGCAGCAACCGTTCGCAAGTAGTGAGAATGGAATGCTATGTTTCGAGTGCCGAATATTTGCAAGAAGTACACGGTGAGTTCCTCCTTTGGATATGAAATATATTATACTTTTAATATAGTTTATTAGTTGATACATTTTAAAGATACTAGCGTACCCGTGCGAGAATTCTCGCATGTTAAACCCCACCTATTCCCTATTCATTGTCTATCCTTTTCATTAAGAAAGAAAGGTCTTAAACGTTTGTTTAAAAATGTATAAATGCAACTTCTAATGTTCTACCAGAATATCAAACAAAAATAACATTGCAATTGATGTTGGAAACAAATTTTCAATTAAAGTTTATTCAGAATTATAGAGAAATGTTCTTGGAACGATTCGTACTTCTTTATAAACAACATTTGAAGTAAGTATTCAATATTCCTTGAGAGTTAGCTTTTCGCTTTCCTTGATAGTCACAAAAATATTAGAAAATATTTTGACTCTTGAGGAAGCCAAGTAAAGTTGTGCGAAAATACCGGATTTACGTTGCATCCAACATTTATTTTTTCTGATTGATTTTTATTTCTTTATTACATGCAAATATTGAATACAAAATTTATGAATTTCGTTTCTATAGAAAACTACTACAAAACATATTTGTGAATATGTACTAGAGGTTACTGGGAGGCAAGAATCCCCATGAGATACCTGGCTGTCCGGGAGAGCCGCGCCTTAGTTTCCAAAGTTTCAGCCGTCGCACTGTGATGCTTTATCAGGACCATGACCAAGGTCGCATCAGACAGCCATGTAACCATTGACGTCGGCAATGGAAACCTATGTTTTCAAACCTTATGATCCTCCCCCCTACTTGGAAAACCCTACGTACGTTCATTTTTTAAATAAAGAGGGCCCCGCATTTTTCTCCCGCGTTGAGCCTCATAGCCATCAACCCGTGAGAAGACCAAAATACGTCGTAGGGTGTCTTCGTGCTAACCACACGTACTCCGCAACCCATGGCCACAAGTCCTGGGACGTCGCTGGTAGGCCCAGACTTCATCAGAGGTTGTTACGCCGAAAGACAGACAGACATAGTATATGTGTGTTTATTAAATAACTTAAATTGTACATGGCCGAATGCGTCGGCCTAGCCATAATAGGAAGAGCGGTGACCGGGCGCCAGCCCCTATGCCAGTCTGGACCAGTACTTAACAAATTCGCTTTTGAATATCTGTGTTGTACAAAATCTCTTTTTATAAACAGAAAAGTTTAAAAAAGACAATTATAATTGTTAATATTAAGATGTAGCCCTTAAGTTACGTACACATTCAATGAAAATTTTACATGTAAGAACACAAGACAAAGCTACCACTTACAAGTAATTACAAGAAAATTTGGAAGAAGAAAATTGGATGTTGCTCTTTGGATACAGTACAAATTTAAGAAATTAACATAACATAAGAAACACAAGAAATTAACATCAGTTTATACATTGCGGAAATACAAATACATTGTTCCTATGTATCTCTTCTTGATATTTCTTTGAAACACTCCCGTTCCTACAATATGAGGTATCACTTCTTAAAATGATAAATTATGATGTATTCGTATATTTGTAAATTAAACATAAGAAATTAACATAAGAATTGAAACTATTTACAAGTATTTACAAATTATAAAGTGATTCCACGAGAGAGACCGTGCGTGGGTGCGTGCGCAGGTGCTGGCGCTGTACGAGGTGCGCGGGCTGGAGGAGCCGCCGCCGCCGTGGCCGCCCGTGCAGCCCTCGTCCGGCGCCTCCCTCGACTGCTCCTCCTTCTGCTCCTCCGACAGCGAGCGCCAGCCGCCGCCGGAGGCGCTGGCGGGCGCCGTCGAGGCCACGGCCTGGCTGCGCGCGCTCGGCACCGCCGTGCGCAAGCAGCGACGCATGGTGGCGGCCGCGCGATTCGAGGTCACGCATCACGCTGGGCGTTGTGGTCTTTATGACCCAGTGGCGGGCCTGTGCCGTCGAAAGCTGGTGGTTCACAAAGATGGCAATCTGTTGGGGGATAGCCAGATGTTGCAATTGACCTAAAACGAATAGGTCGTCTTTTTCCCCCCGCAGGGGGGGATTGTGTCTGCGTAGGCGGGTACGATCTCTGGTGAAGAGTTGTAGACGACCACCCGGACCCTTAGTTTCATGTCGGTACTCATGTCATTAGCTTCAAGATGTGGGCAGTGAGGAGGCGATACTAAGCTCCTGGTTACTGGGCTTGGCCCATTGACCCACCAGTTGGGCCCCTGGCGCGTCGACCTGTGGGCAGTGTAGGGTGAAGGAGATTCTTCACAATGGTCTGGAATCCACATAAAATTCTAGCGGGACTGTTACATTTACCCGTCAAGTTGGCCAGGTTCCATCAATACGTTAATAGCCTAAAGGTGTAGGCAGTGAGGAGACGGGAAGGGGGCCCCAAACCGCCCGATCCTTAGTTCGAATGGTCCCCTGATGGGCTCTCGGCTTCGTCTTGACAGTGGCCTGATACTTTGGGCAAAGGGGAGGGGCTTGTTCCGGCGCCAGTGAGTGGCGTATTGATTTGACTCCTGTATTAGCCTGGAAAAATAGTAGCTCTGAGTTGGTAGGGAGGCCCTGTTCCGGCGGGATACGGATACCAGCTTAAGACTGTACTTGGACGCCAGCTAAGGATTCGGATAAAGGCTAACGCCTAGGTGGCCACCCCTGGGTGAATTTTCCCTGATAAAAGACAAGTGCGGTGGTAGACGCACGGTAAACAAAACGGTCGTCCTCGGTTTATACAATGCGGAAATACAAAATACATTGTTCCTACGTATCTCTTGGGCTGATATTTCTTTGAAACATTCCCGTTCCTACAACGCGAGGTATCACTTCTTAAAATGATAAATTATGATGTATTTTTGTAAATGAAATCGGCAAGCATTTATTACCTCGTAAACTTTATGCAAACTCTTAAAATGAAGTTTTTGATTTGAATTTGAAGTGGATTGAGAGCATTCCAAGAGCTGATAATCTCCTCTCTGCCATTGTACTCAAAGGAAAACTTGTACATGCGATATTTGCAGCCTGAGATGTGAGTAAAATATTCCGTTTGCTGTCGGAGCTGCTATTGTGGTGAGATTACAGAACTAGTATCTTGCGCATCAGGCTACGTCCTCATCAAACCGGAAGGGAGGGAGGCGACATTGCATCCTTGTCCTATTGATTGACTAAAATCATTGCGCCATTTATCTCTCAAAGCTCCACTTCCTTCCTCTCAAATCCTAATGGTTACTTAACGCTCGTTCTTTACTGCTGTGGATCCCAGGTATCAATACGTTGCACACCATCAGGCCATACGCGCCTATCATTCTCACGAATCCTATTTGTAGTTTATGTAAGACAATGATGACAGTGATGCGGCTAAGACTCGTGAGAGAGACACATACATAGTTATGAATGAAGCAAGTTATTACGTGAACTTAACTAAAACTAATTTTTGCTTCGAGAGGCACGAGCTTTTCAGTACCTAATTCTTTGCGGAATTCCTGAGATGAATGGATTGACAGGCAGGAGAAAAGAGCTGATGTTAATGACACGATTTAAATTATGAGGAAGCAATAGTAGATAGTAGCAATAAAAGCAATAGAAGCACAGTAGAATGCACGCACCGCGCGCAATCTTTGCTTGCTCTTCCTCGTTCTATCTTCTCCCCTTACATCCACACTTACATGCTCTACCACTTCCACACAAGTCAGGAGACAAGTCGAAGCCTATAGCTTGTTCCGGCTGAGGCAACAGCAGAAGGGGGAAATCCTCCGCTAGCCGGCGTGTAAGTTGGCACCGAATCTCGTCATCCAGCGGGGAGGAACACCGCCACCTCCAGCGACAAAACAGTCAGTACACTCACCGGAATAATTGAAATATATGAAAAATAGGCAGAGTCTCACTTATTCAGTTTATTACACTACCAAAATACAAATAGGGCTTTCTTGCCCGTACAATGTTCCATAGTCCAACAGGGAAGTCCAAAGTCGTAGCCGTGGTTACCAAACGCCAGAAGATGTACCAAATCCAAAGCCAGTCCACCAAGCCACCTGAAGATTACCCTTGCAGCACTTCGTCGGCGTAACTAGTCACTATCACCACAGTAGTCGCGAGGCTCACTCCGCTATTACATTCTGCCTGCCCCGGAGCCAATGAGGCCGCCCGTTATAAGGCTGCCGGCGCCTAGAGCGCAGACTCGTGGCTTGCTGGTTCGCTGGCGCGGCCGTCACTCTGTTGCTCCGTTGATTCAGAATAGAGTGCGCGCCTGCCCGCGCGCGCGCGCCACTTCCAAACGTGGCTGTGTACACAGCAATAATGACAATAACAGTCGACGTTCCCGGAATCAGACAATCAATTGAAGAGCTTAGTGCATAAAGGTGTAAACTCAATTTTTTGTTTTGTGGTCAAAACGACTTTTCTTTGAGTTTTGTATTAGTTGCTTTGCTACTTTTGATGAAAAGTTGAGTGTAAGTTTATTAAATCTCGAATATCTCCTTTGGCCATTTTCTGAGTTACCACCTTCTTGCACTAAGCCCTTCAGTTACTCTGTGTTACGAGGGATTTTTTCTGAAGTGAAAATATCTATTCTTTAATGATTTTTGCATCTTAAATTCAAATTTGAGGTTGAAAATTACGTATCAGGGCCAGTTTTACAAATACAGAAACATATCGTCTTAGTTTCATATTAGGTTTCTAGTAAAGTGGTAATGTGTATGTAGTAAAGTTGGCTACACTAATTTTGTGCTAAATATTCTGCCACTAGCTACATTGTTTCTTGCATCAGCAACGATCGTATGACTGTGTAAACTATATGTTATATTTCATTTCAAAATTAATCTAGTCTGTGTAAGAATTTCGACTTTCTGTATGTTCACTTGTAAGATTCCTTCAATCTCTTCTTGTGTTCATACGATGGTAAAAGATTAAGTTATTATTCCAATTGTCTCGAACTATTGAAATTACAAAGAATTTTAATCCTTACCGTATCGAACTTATGATAATGTAAGTAAACATTAGTACAAACTCAAAAATTAAAAACAAACAACTAAATAAACTATTCCTGATAGAAAAAATATAAGCTCAGATCTGAATTCAGCTTAAAAATGTCTGTAATAATCACGATCTTTTTATCCAGAAAAAAGGAAAAAAATTGTAACAGTGTTATTCAATGGGAAGGCGTGCGCCCGTTGCGCAGATGTTCAACGACCTGCGTCAGTGCGCGGAGGCGCCGGTGGAGAGCGTGGTGGCCGCGCCGACGCGCCGCTCGCACCTGACGCGCCTGTCGGGCGGCGGCGAGCGCTACCTGCTGGAGCGGCGCTGGCCCGCGAGCTGCGTGGCCGGGCTGCGCGCCGACGGCGGCGGCGGCGTGCGCGTCATGCTGGAGCTGCGCTGCGCGCGCCACAGCGCCCCGCCCGTGCTGCGCTCGCTGCTCGCCCCGCCCACCGACTTCGCCCACGCCCAAGCCACGAGCGCCGAGGACGCCTTCGCCTTCTTCGCGTGGCGCGCTCCGTGAAGCTCGTTTTGTGCCTTGTTCAAGACTTGTCCGTCGTTTTGTTTTGCAATAAAAACGTTGATCATCTTTTTTTGTCGTTCACTTTGTGATCCCGCAGGGAGGAGGGATCGTGACCGCGTAGGTGGGAACGGTCTCTGGTGAAGAATCGTAGATTATCACCCGTACTCCAAGTCTTGTGGCCCGACTCAGGTCGTTAGCCTAACGTGTAGGCTGTGAGCAGGCGATGCTAAAGCTCCTGGTTGTCGGTTCAACCCGGCAACCCACCAGTTAGGCCCCTGGCGCGCCGACCTTAAGGCAGAATCGGGTGAAGGAGACCTCTCGGGGTTCTTTGGAATCCACATATAGAAGTCATGGAGGGAAATGACATACCGTCAGGTTGCCTTGGCTACTGTCTGGCCCAGATCGTTAGCCTAAAGGTGTATGCAGTAGGGAGACGGGATGAAGGCCCCGAGCTGTCCAAACCTTAATTCGGGTGGCCCCCAGTTGGGCTCTTGCCTTTGTCGTGGCAGTGACCCAATACTCTGGGCATAGAATAGGGACTTGGTGTCCCGGCGCATGTGAGTGGCGTGTTGTCTTACAGGTAATATTGACACCGGTACTAGTCCGGATAGCTAGTGGTTCTGAGCTAGAAGGACAGCCCTAGACCCAGGCATTGAATGGGGAGGTTGCCGCGAGGGCTAACTGCGTTCCGGCGAAATCCGGATGTTAGTCAGATGGTGTACTTGTACACCTGATGAGGGTGAGGGTAGAAGCCTAGGAGCTCACCCTGGGACTTCGGTCCTCTAGTACAGTACAAGTGCTGGGGGTGCCAAATTCTAGCAAAACACGTTTATAAATTACGACGTTCACTTTGCGAAATAAAATACACGTTGTAAAGTGCGCCAGAAAGAAGTGCGCCTCTCTGCACCGAACCGAATCAGAGGCTCCTATTAAAAATTTCATTTGTGTTCCAAGCAACCAGGTCACTAGAAAACAAGTGAAGGGACGTACCTAGGTGTACCTTTTCTCATTTGATATGTAGACATATGAAGGAACAATACATCAGGGACCAGTATTTTGTCAGAATTTGTCAAAGGAGATGAAATGTGTCAAATTTGTCAAAGGAGATGAAATGTGTCAGAATGTGTCAAATTTGAAAGACTCTACGGGCCCATAGCATTGGACATTTCTCCAGATTTCACAGTAATTACATGTTCCCACTGTTAAAAATGAGACTACCGTGCGATGTCATTAAGAAGTGCAAAAGTTAGAAAAAGAATGTACCCATTCATACAAATGGTTGGCCATGGATATTAACTGTTAGCAGACGCCCAATTCTGAAGCGTACATACAAAGTCTTTGTCATTCTTGTCATCTATGTCAGTGGACACCCGCGTCAGGATAGGTACGGAAGTCAGTTACAAAACGATTAAGAAACCATAGTATTACGAATTACTCGAATTACATAGGACTCAAATTTTATTGGCCATGGCTTGTCCCCAAAAGTCTCCAACAATTTAAAGAGCGAATGCGCGACGTTGCATATAATGGTACGGCCTTCATTGGCCAGTGAGGTAGTGGAAGGTGGTTTGAAATGATGAGTAACGGCATATGTTGGAACTGATGGGTATGCTTAGGCCTGGAGAATGCTTGGAGAACGGCATTTACGCGTTAGATGATTTATTTTAATTTTATTGACTATTTTGATCTATAGAACAGTTGTTTTGGAAACATTTTAGAAAGAAATTATTCTACGCTGTGACAACACTTCAGTATCGGACATGTTCTGAATCGGTATGGAGTATTTTCACGCGCAAAGCTGCGTCACAATTTGAAGAAAATCAGGTGAATTTATTGAACTGACCTGCTTAAAGCCTCAGCTTAATCCTAAACAATCATATTTGAGATGGATTGGATTGTCGATTGCATGTCAGAGCAATTCGCCTGTCATCCTGCCGACAACTCGCCATGCTTCAGGAAAAAATGGAAACAAATTCCGCTTTCAGTGGATCAAAGAAAAAGCTTCCGGGAAGGGTAAAAGATGTTACTGTAGAAATAGGATCGCCTATTTTCCATAGGTTATTTGTTTGGCTTAATGGAGAAGGTGTGTCCGGTGGAATTTGGTTGTACACTAGAGATGAACTTGCACAGAGACGAGTGAGTCGACGTAGCTGTAGGTTTATTATCTTGTTGATCGCTTTTTCTGTACGAAATGGTAAGTAATTCTTTCCCGTATTGTTTCAAATCTGTCACCTTCGCATTTTCTTTGTGCGTATGAATGCTTTTTTAACGACATGTTTGCTCTCCATGTTGAAATTGACTTGTTTCGTGTATTTGATATTTGACAGCACAGTATTTTCTTCTTAAGCTCTCTTAAGCAGCCAATGTTCTTTGAGAACGACATCGGCTTTGTCCACAGCGTGCCGACGTTCAAGTAGGAAATCTAAATCTAAGGCTTATTAGTTGGATCACGTTATCGCGTCGTCTTTTTTCTTTAGTTTCTTCCGAGGAGTGATTGTTTTGAGAGCTTAAGCTAGTATATAGTTTTTGTAACTATCATTGCAATTATCTACCGGATTATCGATGAACTAAAAAACAACGATATTTGGTAACTTTACCAGCGCTCTTATTCATTAAAAAATAAGCGTTCGATGTCTTCAAGTATCAACACACCTGCCATATTGAAGAAAATCGACCACTGGCTGATCCAAAGTGACCCATCGCAAAATGTTTATGAATTGAAATTAATGAAAATGTTCGAAATTTATAATCTCACTTCACCCCACCAATATTCTGGCTGACATACTAACTAGAACAATCAATTAAAGCAGGTTTGAAAATATATTATCTTTCTCACGTATCATTTTTGAAGTAGAGGACGACAGATTCTTAAAGGAAGTCTTCATATGCAGAATGTGCAATAGGCTTAAATCACTAATGTACTGTTCAATATGTTTAAATGGACTATCATTTTGTCTGCATTATAATACAGTTCTATATTTAAAAAGTACACCATGACTTTGTTTTTCCTTTAACTTTGTTTTTTTTGTTTGTTTATTAAAGTCGCATCGACAGCTGGGTCATTAGCGACTCTTCTTTAACTTTATGTTCCAACATTTTAACTTTTATCTATAAAAATATTTTGGCTAATATTCACTACATTTCTTCGTTAAGTGTTTTAGTCGGACTCTTCCAGTGGGTCATATCCCAATGAGTCCGATTGTACTCCGGAGAGGAACTAGTATCATAACAAAGATGTATCTTTATTACGATACCAGATCCTAGTTTTAGAGCCATACGTGGTGTTTTGATGTGTCATGTGTGATATTATCCTCAGTTACAATGATAGAGCAATGGTGGAATTAGCAGCAGGGAAAAGGGAGAACAGTGAAATAACCTGCCGCAAATCCACATTGTCCATGACATAATTCCACATTGATCAACTGGTATTGAAATATACCATTCTCCACGTCTCATCAAAAGCGTGGCTGTAATCATGTCCTGTTCCAATTTATTAAGATTTGGGCGCCAGAAACAGGTTACATGAATTACTACCAAAGTTTTTCTATCTGGTTTCTAACAAATTATATAAAAATCCAGCTAGCTTGGGTCGATGGTTCCGGATACAAATACTCGCTATCGCCTCGATAGCCGATTACCTGATCTGCACAACTATACAGTATGGCGTGGAATCTGAAATGTAATAATTATGCTTTCAACTAATTAAAAATTATGATTGACAAATGAAAAAACTCTTTTCTTTTCCAAAGAACAAAATTCAACCAATTTATTTAACTTTTAAATTAAAACAATTAATTAGATGGTCATGACCCCTTTTGAATAAATTGTCTCTTTTATACTGCAGTATTTTTTTTACCGTTTTTGCATGCCAACGCTCCGTAGTCCGCTTCTCACTTGGCCGTTGTTAATTCCACGTTCCGCTTCTCTTTTGCCGGTCTTGCGCCGCCGCTGACACGTCCAGTCCACACTGCCTAAACTATCTGTTAGTCTTGTCCGACGCTCCGGTTCCTAATCTCTCCCACCGGTTATGTAGACTATTGAAGTCCAACTGCAATGTCCGAAAATCTGAACAAGTCCTCCGAAAATCACTTCTGGTAAATTATTTCAAAGTCCGAAAACAAACTATCACTTCTCTCACAAGACAAAGTCCGAAAACAAGCTATCACTTCTCTTACAAGAAAAATACAAGTTTCACTTTCCCACTATATTGTCTACAGACGATCTTTACGCTACGGCACCCAGAGTCAGAATGTTCGATCTACACTCCACGACACCCAGAGACGGAATGTACGATCTTCACTCTACGACACCCCGAGTCCGAATGTACGATCTTCACTCTACGACACCCCGAGTCAGAATGTACGATCTTCACTCTACGACACCCCGAGTCAGAATGTTCTGTTTAATGCATTTTAAACCCTTCATGGCTCGGTCGGCGTCCATCCTTCTATTATTTCAAAACACGGCGGCAACATTAGACTATCTGATCTTTTATAGCCAACCCGTGCGTCTCTTACAAATCCAAGTAGCCGCGACCTCAGACAGTCATTCGTTTTTGCACCAATTCCCTCTTAGGTTCTTCAGCCATCTAGCCGGCGTCCTGAACGTCATCAGGGCCCGTGTATAGTTTGTTGACCTTGCCAACCTCTGCGCCGCCGTTGCTAAGGCCCATACCGCCATATTGAATCCCCATTTATCTACCCCATGTATAACTAACATCATTAACTAAAATCCATCGTATTCTGGTATATCACAACTTCCCCTCTCCAAGCGTCATTTGGTTTGCTACAACATAACTAAATGACAAGACTACAATAAACACTTTCTTCTACTTCACTACGATATTTCACTGACACCTTTCACTTTACAACAACACATATCTTGTATCTTGCAGCCTTAAACTATTTACATTTGTTTTGTTAATATTGCCAACATAGTTTTGAACCATTCATTGCGTAATCGCCTTATTGCCTATTATTAACATTTGATCGAAGAATAATTTCAATTTTGTTACAATCCGAAATGGCCGAAATGTTGATGAGTTATCGAATAAGGCTCATCGCCTATGTGCCATCCGGGTATCGCAAATTTGATACGGGGTTCCCCGATTCTTAATTCGATGTAGTATGTATCCTTCGTACATTTGTCCACATTGAAAATTTCGGGACTCATCCCGTCGTCGTGACGTAAGTCTTCCGCTAAAAAATGCTCAATGATTCGTTTCCCGCATAGGATCCTCCCTTTGAATTTTGATAATTCCTCCTTCGTCCATTCGGTTGTATTTCGTTAACTGCATAGCATTATATCCGATTCCGTACTATAAATCCATTTTCTTAAATTTTATTCTCGACAAATAATCTGGCAAAACATTGTCGCGACCTTCACCAATACTGGATGTAAACTCAAATTGTTGAAAGCCATAGTGACCATCTCAACAATCTATCATTATTTAAATGGCTCCTCTTAGGAAAATCAAAGCCTTATGATCAGTGATGACGGTGAATTGTTGTCCAATCAACATTGTTCTTAACTTTTGCGTAGCCCAAACAATCCCTAATGCTTCTCTTTCACTAGTAGTAAAATGTCGTTCACTAGGGGTCAACACGCGGCTTTCTAGGGCGATTATTTTCTGCTTATTATCTTCATCGAGTTGAAAAAGTACCGCTCCCATTGCAAATCCGCTACTATCTACTTGTAAATACATTCTTTTGTCAAATCCGGATAGCTGATCAGGAACGTCTTATCAAAAAGTTTTTTCAATTTTTCAAACGCGTCTTGACATCTGGCGTCCCATACCCATTTTCTTCCCCTTTCTTAATAGTTCTATTATTGGGTGTATAACTTCTGAATATCCTTTACAAAACCGTGAATAATAATTACACACCCCAATTAATCTCCTAACTTCCCTTACATTCCGTGGTCGTGGAAGATTCTTGATCAATTCTCTTTTCCGATCTTGTATGGACATTCCCTGATCGGATATGACGTGCCCCATGAATTCAATGCTCTTTCTACCGAACTGACATTTCCTAATATTCAATTTAAGGTTATGTGCCCGAAAGACTTTAAATAATTTTTCCAGTTTCCTTAAGTGTTCGCGCATTTGCTAGAAAATAACACAATGTCGTCGACATACATCAGAGTTGTTTCCTTCAGTTCAGCCGGAATCACATCATCTAAGTAACTAATTAAGGCTGCGCCACTATTCTTCAATCCGAAAGCCATCCTTTGAAAACTATAAGTATTGCCTTCGAATGCAAAACTAACAAATTTTGGGATTCTGGGTGTAATCCAATTTGCCAATACGACGCCGTAAAATCCAGTCCTGTAAATATCCGGGCTCCTTTTATTTTCAACATCATCTCTTCCAATTTTGGCGGTTTCTCATGACGAGCAATGGTTTTGCTATTAAGTTTCCTAGCATCGATACAGAATCGGATCTTATTATCTTTCTTTCGGACTATTACTATCGGGCCTCACATACGGTGTCATAGATTTTTTTATGATACCATCCTCAAGCATCGCGTTGATTTGTTTCCGTACCTCGGCTTTAAATATATGTGGGATCGGGTATTGCTTAACATTGAAGGGTTCCTCATCCATTAATTCAATTTTAAATTGATATCCCTTTACAGGATCCTTCGAACCTTCGAAACATCTCGATATTTGCTCACTAACGTCTCAACGGAATGGCTAACATCTACACCATTTTCATCGACCGCATTCTCGGCTGCAGCTTGAATCTGGTCCCTGGTCTCTTCGATTAGTTCCGCAACATCACAAATACACAAATCTTCACCATCCTGGTCCTTGATCCCGTAAACAATGTTTTGTTGCCTTTGTCAGTTCGTAACAATATTACTCCGTGTTACCTACGTCGACCTTGGCGTCAAACATCTTCGAGGCCGTCAATCCCCAAAATGATTGGGACGAATCAAATTCTTTATAACTATTGCAGGAAACTGTATCGTCACCCTTGGACTTCCAGCTCACCCAAATCTGCTGACTTCGTGTCTCGATGCGCTTCCCGTTAGCTGTACGGATATTCAATTTTACCTAGTAGGTAATTCCTCCATCTTATTCCCTTCTTTCTTTAGTTGTATACAATCCTCCGATACCGCACAAACATTGGCACCTGTGTCAATCAAACACGTCTACTGGTATATTCCGGAATGTCCCCTTCAACACGAAACACGTGCTTTTTCCGCCCGTTCGTCCGTATCTTTGCTCTTAATAAATTCATCCGCTGATACCTCGATGCTATGCAACTCTGTAATCATCGTCTCATGGTCGTCTTATTGTTCGGAAATAACCCGCCTATTTACTTCGAACAATGGGAGTTTTCCTGCTCTATGACATCAATTTCTACATGTGTCGTGTTGCTTGTCATCCTTAAATCGTCGCGGATAACCATTTCCGTGACTTTTTGGACTTCTATCTTGGTCTCATTTCCCGCTCGCACCTGCCTTCTGAGCTATACTTCCTTGGCAATTATCACTATCGGCTTGTTTTCCCGTTCCATTGACTTTTCCATTTATATTATCATGATATCCGTCGCCATTCAATGTCCGATCAAAGAGGCGCTAAGCCGCTCCACAGAATCTTCGTAATCTACGGGCATCGGAGTTCCATGAGTAAATTTGGTACTAACTGCAACTGTCGAATAATATTTCTAATTAAGTCATTATTATTTATTCTCATTCTCGCGCATGCCTTAAACTGTTTAATGACTGCAATTTTGCGTGTCGCAAAATCGCACATGTTTTTCCGCCCCGCCTTTCTATATTCTCACTCATCAATTTATACTTTGAAATCAAATTTATGGGTTTTCATCCAATAACGCCTTAAAAATTTATCTTTCCAGCGCTTATAACTTGTTGGTTCTGGAACTAAAGATGTCCACCAATGATGCGCTTTCGTGACATTGCTTTGCTCGACAACATGTAATTTTAACCTATCCGAGAAGTGTGTTGATCGTAAAGTAGCTTTCTAATTTTGAAAATGATGACCAAGTGTTGTTCCTTAACATCCCTCATGGAATTTCAAATAGCTGGTGTTAAAACCAACGCGGAATGCGGAAGTTATTACATTTCCCTGCGGCGTTGCGTTAGGACGTCATTTTCCAATTGGTCTATTTTTCCCCTGATAATTAGCTAACTGTTTTTCCGCGATTCGGACTCTTGCAAGGTTTTAAAATCTCCTTAGCCCCTTCTTGTTATCTGCTGTTCTACCTTGTTGTCTGTCACAAACCATTTTTAATTCACGATTATCTATATTTATCTGCCATGTTGTGCGCTATATCAGTCAAACATTCTAAACGCGATTCAACGTTTGGTCATTTTTCGCATTGTTGAGTTTGTAAATGTTTCTAACGCGGTGACATTTTCCCGTAAAGCTACAACTTCCGAATTCATTTTATTCAAGCAGTCCTTTTGTCTTCCTGTATTTGATTTACTTGGCAATTCATGAGTACTTTTGAATAAATATTACTGAATTCACTAATTGTTTCGGTCCGTAATTGTGATATCTCCTCACATATGGCTTCGGCGAAAATTCTTAAATTCCTGTGTTTGACTATTCATTTCTATCGTTATATTTTCAAGTTATTTTCCCAGTTAGGGCATTTAGTTTTTATAATTTAGTTATTTTAGCGTTCATTTCTGCCTTCATTTCAGCTAACATTTTAATTATTAAATTACTCGAATCCGTAATAACTCTGGAGATACCGCTACTTCCTGTTCTATTTCAACTACGTCTCGCGAAATATCTCCTTCGGGATTCATACCGGTATCCGCCATATTATCTACTTCAATATTTTCGGCACGTGCTGTCTTACTTCTAGTCTCCATCTTAAATTATAATACAAATCAGAATTTTCTCTATCAAATTCCTTTCAAATACCGTCAATGAAATGGTTTTGGCTCTTTCTTATAATTACACGTTAGTTTCATATGTCAATCACGAAATTTCAGATTCCATCAGATCACTTTGTTATAATTTATAATAACTCCATTAACGTACTTCACTTTTTTATAAATTAACAAAATATGCCCCACTTGGCGCGCCCATTTTGAAATATACCATTCTCACGTCTCATCAAAAGCGTGGCTGTAATCATGTCCTGTTCCAATTTATTAAGATTTGGGCGCCAGGAAACAGGTTACATGAATTACTATCAAAGTTTTTCTATCTGATTTAACAAAAATTATCTGAAACTCCAGCTAGCTTAGGTCGATGGGTCCGGATACAAATACTCGCTATCGCCTCGATAGCCGATTACCTGATCTGCCAACTATACAGTATGGCGTGGAATCTGAAATGTAATAATTATGCTTTC